>NW_019014389.1:18265-34836 GCF_000150535.2 Carica papaya | reverse complement strand
TGAAGAAATTTTCGAAATTGGCACCAGAAGGTAGCACCCAGAGACAAGTAGAAAATCAGAAATCTGATTTTCTAAGGAGGATACCGGGAGATGTCAAGAAGGGGAAGGATAAAAGCGAGAAGAAGAAAAAGAAGAAAGGAGCTACCAGTGATTCTAAGCACGAAAGTGAGTACAAAAAGGGCTTGAGGCCTGTCTTATGGCTGACACCAGATTTTCCATTGAAGACAGATGAACTTCTGCCTTTACTCGACATATTAGCCAACAAAGTCAAGGCAGTCAGGAGGCTCAGGGAACTTTTGACTACTAAACTACCCCCTGGTACCTTTCCTGTCAAGGTAATTTCAGATATTCTGTGTGTTTTTATATTCAATATGGTTCACTTAGCAAGTTTTCTGCTGTCATGCTAATATTAAACACTTCTTTTAGTAGTTTTGGCTTTGTTGTTGATTCAACTTCTTATTGATTTTCGCCTTTGGCTTCTTGCCTTTAATTTTTTTTTTTAAAAAATATATTGAGGGTCTGCCATTGAAGAACTCTTCTGAAATGTGCATGTGTTGCCAACAATAAGACTTACAAATTGTTTGGTTTGCTGAATAGGTTTATAATAGGAGTATTTTTTTCTTTTTTTGAGATAAGTCTACAGTAGGAGTATTATATAATGACTATTACGTTATATACCTCTATAACCACGTTTGTTCGTGGAATCACATTTCCAATAGAATTATGATCATAGCAAATGCTACAATCTTGATTTATTTCTAGGGATCATGAATCAAAATTATAGGTTTTTTGTAATACTTTGTTTTAAAAAAATTTTCGAGTTAATTATACTCTCAATTTGCATTACTTTGTATATCATACCATCACCTTAACATATTAATTAACACAAAAACCTAGAAATATATAAGTATGCACAGTACAACTTTTAAATATGTATGATGGTTTTGATATACTTTTTCATAAATTTTATTAATCAAACATGCAAAAATCTAAATTAAATGTTAAATTTATATTTTGGAAATTTAAAATATCTTTTTTTAAATCCAAATTTTAGAAATGTATTAACTATTATATAACATTGAAGAAATTTAATTATCAATAGGAGTTTTGTGTTATTTTAATTCTTTGTTAATCATTTTAATTATTAATTACCATGCACATGTATTATTTAATAATTATTTTACACTACTATGTCGCAAAATGCATTAAAATATAATTTACGTTAAATGCAATAAATGAGTCTTTTACTCATTTACAGTTAATTATCAGGTTTACTCCAACTTCATTTATAACTGAACCAAACATAGCGAATTGGATTGTAATGAGTTATTCTAGTTGTGAACCAAAAAACATAAGGTAATTGCAAATCCATTATGGGCTTATTAAATTCCCACCGGATAGCTATTGAATTTGTAACCTTGTTCCACTTAGGGGACCAAACAACCCATTAAGATTTTTTATTGAGTGGTGCTGAACTTTTCTTTTTCTTGTTTATCTATGAATAGAAAAGATCTGTCCGAGGTTAGGAGTTGCAAACTTGAAAAGTTTGTTGCCCATATTACTCTGCTGAACAGACATCTTTTCAAACGGATACTGTAGGCTTGCTATTTATGGTTTGAGTCTACAAACTGAACCGTAATTTCATGCTAAAAGATGTTATAATGTAAATATAGTCTTATCCTAGGAAATTAAGAAAAAACACATACACAGTAATGTTCTGCTATTTTGCACAATGCATTGTGCTATATCATCCTTGCTTTTCAGAATATTCGTTAATGGCATCTTTGCATATTTTCTTGTGATCTATCATATTTATTTTGATCCTCATCTTGAGCACAGCTTTGGTTGTAATAGTTTTTATCAAGTTGGTTGAAGCATGACTTTTGAGGCATCTATGTGGATAGTTAAAAAGTGAGTCTGTGTAGAAATTGTTCTTCACTGGAGATTCTCCAGGTGTTAGTTACCTGTTACTCAGAAGACTTAGGATGAGATTATTGAAAACCTATATCATACTTTCATCGGTAAAGGTCATTTTCAGAGTAGATGTGCGAACGAATCTTGATTTTTGTTAAACCTGAAATGTCCAAAGCTGTCCTAGGTCATCTCGCATTAGCATTGATGTTTATCATCCTGACTTCTTCCTTTATGTAAAGACTATGCATTGAAGGCTCTGCCTTAGTGATAAGGTGCTTAGACAGTGATTCATATGGTTGGCACCTAATGTTTCTTTCCAGTTGCTAAAAAGAAGCTGAGTTTTCTATATGCTTCTCAAATCACAAAATTCGTAAGAGAAATGGTTGCCCTTTTCATTAACTGATGGATAGGGATGGTGTACCGCAGGAATCACCAAATCATGAAATATCTAATCCAGACCAAGTAGCTAGGATTCTGGGTTCAAATGACATGTTGTAATTTTTCTATTCTAGAGGGTCAAGCTTAGCCTTATAAAAATGTATGGCATGCATTTAACATTTATGGTGGTTTGACTGATGTTGATCTCATATCAAATCTACCACATACTGGCTTAAAGACCATGAGGATGTTTAGGGTTGTTGATAGAAGTGCGCCAAAGTACTAGGTGCGTACAACTATCACACAACACCTTTGCATTGATTTTAAAAATAAGGACTTACAACATTTTGTGTCCAGATGAGATGGCTTATTTCAAAAATAAATATTTTCCATATTTTGTTAAAAGAAAATATTCAAGCAAATAGGTAATTACATATGTTGAGAATATATGCATTTTAACTCACTGCACCAAAAGTTAGAGAAGGGAGGTGCTAAGCTTTTCTTTCTTGTTTTGATTTGCTTATAGCATCTAATAAGCAACCTACTTAGATAACAAAATAGGTAAATTGAGTGGGGTGCAAGTCAAACGCCCTCTATACTTGTTATCATGCAAGTCTAGATAGTGTTTGCAAACAAATTTCTTCCTTAAGACTTATCAGTTAAGGGTTAGGTCCGAAATTTACTATGTGCTTAACTTTTCTTTCTTGGTTTGACTTACTTATAGCATCTAATAAGCGACCTACTTGGATAACAAAATAGGTAAATTGAGTGGGGTGCTTGTACTCTCCTTTTAAGCTGAGTCAAACACGTCTATACTTGTTATGATGTAAGTCCAGATAGCATTTGCAAACAAATTTATTTTCTAAGAACTTTCCAGTTACAGTTAGATCTAAATTTACTATTTAGCATCTAATATATTCTTTTTGGGGATCTATGGTCATGATTGTTTGTAAAGAGGCCTCTAGTAAGAGACAGTCAGCTTTTCTTGCGCACTTTTATGGTCTCTGGTGCAGAATGATGAAGTGCCAGTGCTTGTTTCGGATCAAAGTTTCTAAAGCATGGTATCAAGTTGCTGAACTAATGGACTTATCTAATGGTTGATAAATGGTCTTGCTTGTGTATGTAACTATTTGGTACACATTTTGTTAATAACTATATTCCTGTGAACTAAGACAAGGATCTTCCTACAACCAAAAGGATTAAAGGGTGGTTTGCCCTACTGACTTGTTAATGATCCACTTCATCTTTTTATTTTTTTTAAATGACATATTATCCTAAACACTACAATTTCTTGGAAAGAAAATGTTGTTTGTGAACTGATATTTGTGTTCTCAATTGAGCATTAATTTTTGAACATTATAACAAAAGTATATGTCATTTTCTCTACTTGCAGGTTGCCATCCCAATTGTCCCAACTATTCGAGTTCTTGTTACTTTCACAAAATTTGAGGAGCTTCAGCCAGCTGAGGAATTTTCAACCCCACTGTCCAGCCCGGCACATTTCCAGGATGCCAAGTCCAAAGAATCAGAGGGATCAACATCATGGATTTCCTGGATGAGAGGGAGTCGCGGTGGCCAATCAAGTGATAGTGATAGTCACCGATATAAGGACGAGGTTGACCCTTTCCTCATACCACCAAGCTATACCTGGGTTGATGCCAATGAAAAGAAACGTCGCATGAAAGCCAAGAAAGCCAAGAGCAAGAAACATAGAAAGCAGGCAGCAAACCGAAGCGGGGAAGGTGGAAATCAGTTAAGTGAGGATCCAGAAGAATGATTACGTTGGAAATTCCTTGTTAATTCTGCCACGTAAGGTCCTTTGCAAGAGAAAGAGGAGGTAAATCTCCTCCATTCCATCTTGCATTTACTGTCTCGCCCCTCAAAAGCCCTTCTGATAACCACTGTTACATTTGGAGTGTGCCCCCGGTGGATTTACAGGATATGAACAGGCAAATCACTTCTTGTTGATTAAGATGAGCCTTATTGTCTTCTTCTGTTGTTGTATTTGTTATGTGACACAAAAACTTGGGAGGAAGAAATTCTCCTCTATTCAATAGTTTGTTTGTGTTCTAATTTTTCTTAGGCATCAATCTTTGTATCAAAATGGTGATCATCAAATTTTCTTTTCTTCTTTTGGTTTTTGGAATTCCTTGTTTCTTCCTGTTGTACTGGAAGACAATCTCTACCGTCTCTGCGAACCCCCCCAACCCAATCTAGACAAGAAATTTTATTTAGTCTTGTGAGGAAACCAAAAATGCAGAACAGTTTCCGAACTTGTTGCCTTCCGAGCAGATGGCCACTGGGTTTGATATTGCCGGTAGCAACTGAGTATTCTTCTGGGTATGAGAGGGATGCTGAATCTGGTATGCAATCCTCTAAAATTACTTAATGATGAATAAGTTATGACAGAATTTTACACTTTTGTGTTTACTTTAAATTTGAGGTAGATATGAAAGATTTGAAATTTATTATTAATATTTCAAAAGCTTGTTACTTATTGAAATAAATAATACTCGGAATGCCTAAATTTAGCTTGGTTCGCTGAGCTTCACCTTAGTTTGAACTAAATTTGACAACAGAGTGAGGAGCTCAAGTTTGGAATGCATGTTTGAGCATATATATATATATATATATATTATTGACCTAAATTTTGTTGGTCTGGTAGAGCATTTGTTAATATTTATAGGTCAACTAACCCTAATTATACTTTTCAAAGAAAAAAGAACCCTAATTATATTTATAGTAGGTTTAACTGCTCCAAGAATATGAAATTGATTTTGATTTTGATTTGTTATTTGAAAAAATTCAGTAACATCCATCCCTATCGCATTCTCTCCTTTCTTTGTCTTCCTTCACTTTTTCTTCATTAATTTCACGAGAAAGTTTTAGTGGATTCTGGTCCTTTTCCATCATTTTCCATCCCTTTTACCTGTTATATATATATATATATATAAATGATGCAAAAAATTAATAAACAATATTAAATATAGAACACAACTCATTACCAACTGAATTAATAATATAACCACTAAAACTCTATATAAGTGAGTCCAAAATGTATACATATATCATGAATTTATTACTTGTATCTTTATTATCATTCCATTATCCATCATATACAGAGGTTGTATACATATATACCACCCACAGCTATTGCAAAAAGGATAGGCAGAGAGACTCATCCTGTCCTAAAACAATTGCTGTACCTACCCTACATGTACCTCAGTCTACCAGAATCTGTCCTTGTTGACACTCAAGTATCCGGCCATCACCTTCCCTCCGGTGTTCCTCATGCCGTCTATGAGAAAGCACCATGTGGAACCTAATGCTCCGATGAAGAAGTCTGCATCAGCTGCCATCAAGAAATTTACAAGGGGATAGTTTGTGCTCGTCTCTCGGCCCAGACTTGCTTCGTATGTTGCCATTGTTATGTTTCCTACTTGTCGTCTCACCTTCGTGTAATAAAAGTTCCAATGTGGGTATTGTTTTGTTTTGTCAATGACCTCCTGTAATTTCAGTTGATCAGATTGTTTGCGTTACGAGATAAATGGGAACCTATATAATGGTTCAGCGTTAAAACTAAGAAATTACTAGAAATTGAATGGAAAACAAACCAGACACGTGGTTATGTTCGATAAAACTAACGTTTTAGACCAAATGCAGCCTGATATAATCGCTAACCTGCATTTCGGTAGAGAGCCAGATGCTATTAAGCTGGGGAAAGCGCGTTCTAATTCTATCAGCAAGATGCATATATTCTTCAAATTCAACTACCTTCATTTCGCAAGCTTTGTCTCCCATCCTTACATGCATGCTTAGCAATGGCCTTGGAATCCATGGTTTGTGATTTGACCATACAAATTCTTCGATATCTGACCTTACCCTGTTTTCACCTTCCTGTCACGAGGAACTGAATTCTTATCAAACACAATTATATGGATGTAACTCATGCTATTTGCAAGATTGAAAGAGAAGAAAGGGAAGTTCTGTTTTGAATTGTAACTATCAAGTAAGTATATCAATGGAACTCCATGAAGATTAAAACAAAGTTTCCCAGTTACTGATTATCATATATGGACTCAAACCTATTATCTCTCTGTAAGAAAAGTAGGAAACTCTACTTGTGATTCACTATACTTAAATATAATGTTAGATTATTTGTATGAATCCGAAGTAAAGGGGACAAACCTTTGGCCACCGCCTGTCAAGACCTGTCACGACCATTTTGGCAGCTTCCTTTCCGAATGCAGCATGGCGAGCCTTGTTCAACAAGCCACATGTGTACTCGGTTGGAAATCTCATCAAGTAGCGTACAGCCTGTGAATTGCGAGCAAGTTTATGATCCGATCATTAAAATCACAAGAAAGTTCCCGTTATAATTTTCAGAAGAACACATGGTCGATGCTATTTCTAGTTCCTCAAAGATAAATTTCAAATTACCTGTGCTCTCCACCATCTCCTATCCATTTTCCGATGAGAGGCAAGCAAACTTCCATTTATTTCTGTTGTTGGCTGCAAATAACTCCAAGGTTCACCCCATTTCCTGAATTTAGAAATTAAGACAAAGATGATTCGAGCTTAAATGGTCTCAAAGAGCAAAGCAATTTAACTAGCATACGGCACAATTTCTTACCTTGGAGTATGTCCAGCCCATATTTCTTTTGAACTATAACTGTCTTTTCCTTTGATAATTCCCTTTTCCCATGCTTCTTTACTTCCCATAAGCTCAAAAGCACGGTCTTGGCATTCTTGAGATGTTTCTGGAAAGAAGTAGCAAGACCAACTAGAGCGAGAGGAACCTGCAGAGGCATACATAATTAATATATATCAGTATCGACAATAAAGTTTCTGAAAGATACATCATAACTCCAATGTTAAGTCTTTTAACATACTAGACTTTAAGTTGCATGTTCGACTCAGATTGAACTTTCATATTTTAACTTTTGAAATAATTGCTCATAGTCAATTACTTCGTGGACCCAGTAAAAAAATTGAATCTGCGACAATTAAGTACTAATAAATCATCCGAAGGAAGTGTAATTGCTTATATTTACATGACGTTTATACCTTTACAACCATCATGGTCAGCACGATTGTAGTACTTCGTAACAAGGACTCTTTTTTCGTTTATTGCAATAGCAAGAAGGCCACACATTCCTGCAATCTGGGCTCCGATACCAAAGCCAGGTAATCTTTCCCAGTCAGCCACAAGAAATTTTACATTAGGATCTCTGCAGTTCACTGGATGCTGATGGATCCATATATCGCGCTGCACTTTCCTAGTTAGTGGATAATTTTCTTCGTCTGATCCACTAACCTGCGAAAGATCATACCTTTCTTAATCATATAAATAGGAAGTAGAGAAATGCACAAGAACATGTAGATACATCACTTATCCATGATCCATCTATAAATTCATTGCCAAATCTAAAATGCATCAGTTTTCTTGGGTAATAATGTACGATAAATGAATTATTAATGACTTCTACAACTCCAAAACATACCCAAGGAGGATAGGCACCCTCGGACATAGCTTGCTGTCTGTAATATCGAAGTTGTTCATTATTCATGGTTGTTGGATGCAAGTCAAGAAATCCCTTCCAATTTGTCCAAGGAGCGAAGCTCGAATTCTCCACACGGGTATCAAGGCGTTTATTTATCTGTACATTTAGTTTGCAATTTTCCAAATGAGGAGCTTGTGGTACATTAGATATTTCCAGTCCAAATTTCTCCAACAACTCTTTTTCTCCATTTCCTGATTCAGCCAATAAGGCTTCCCAAGTGGAAGAAAGCAATGAAACTCTATCCTCCTCGGGTTTACTTTGATTCGATTCCATCAATCTCTCTGTTCCTTTTAGGTTATATTTGCAGTTTGTACTAGCAACCATATCTATAATTCAATACATGGAAACCCAATAAGCTTTTGAATCAAAATAAGTATTAACTAGTGTCCTTTTCCTTGATGGCTTAGATTAACAGAAGGCAGAAACAATTGCTCTAAATTTCATAAATTACTAAATCCTAATCATTAAGCATGTACAAATGGCTTTAGTTGACAAGATTAAGGACAAACAATGCGAAGTATGATTTACAAAAGAAGCAAAAAAAGATCCTGTCAAAGTCATCAGTGAAGTAATCCACAAATGTGCTTCATAAGCCATATTCCTACTTTCAGTTGCTTCAAATACACACAATACTTTAGTCATTTCCAACATTTTGACCAAACTCACTAAACCTTAATCAATAAATTCTTATCTTTTTTTCTTTAATAGAAAGAGAACCTTTAATGACAAGTTAACTTCTGATTACGGGTATGAATCAATAGAATTTGGGAAGCATCCATTCAGAATTTTCCAGCAGATAAACTTTTGTGATTTTTTAAATGATCTTCATCCTCCTATCGATTACAATAAGTTTCAATTTCAAAAAGAATTCCACAAACCAAGTTTATTTGTTTCAAACATAGCCAACAATATGGTAGACGATAACCTTTGGATTGTAAGCTTGTTTCTAACCGAACACAATCAAAGATTTCAGTCTAGAGTCTTCAATTTTTTGTACAAGGTAGCTGTAATTCCTGACATCAACGTGAATTCTCTAATCTTCATCTAGGATTTCCTTCTATATGTTATAGGAATAGAGAACAAGAACCATAAGTAACAGTAATCAAAATCTAACCAGAATATAATTCAAACTGAAACCATAATTAGAAATTGCAAATTATAGATTCAACATTGGTACTGAAACTAAGAAAAGAAAGGAAAAGGCATGGCAAGAGAGCAATAGGGGAACAAGAGACAGGTAAGACACAGGTTTCGTTAACTCACTGATAATGCGTGAACTCGAATTCTGCGGCGAAATCCCGGTTGAAATGGAACCAAAAGAAATCCCACCAAACTCAAAACTACCAAGTGAAGTAAGAGCAGCAAGAAAAAGCGATGTGAGACAAATTCCACAGAGGAAACCCACCACACAAATTTGGCAAGGAAATGAACTGCCCATCTGCAGAGCTTTCTGGGAAACGACTCTCTCAAGAGATTTCTGATTCGCTGATTCCATTTTCCTTCCAAATTTTCCAGGAAAACAATACAAAAGAACCCAGAAAACAGCTTTTGATTCCTTCCTTTTTCCTTTATCAATCTGTAAATTTATTGCATGCCAAGTTGCCAACCAACTAACAGGTAGAGTCACAGGAAAATATGCCAACTTTTTTCTGTTTTTGTATATGTGATTTTATGTTTCTTACAAGTATTTCAAGATGAAATAAACATCACCCAGAAATGGTCACTCTCAAAATTTCGGCCATTCATTTCACCTTTTAAGAGCTTTCTTAATCTTTGTGGTCCAATTTCCATCTTCCAATCAGCTGCAAAATAAAGGGAAATTCTCATCACAGTTCAAGCCACGCTGTAAAAGAAAAGGAAAAGAAGATTAAGCCATAAGCAATGAAAAATTCCAAAAAGAATTGTAGAAAAAGTTGGATTTTTTTTTAAAAAAAGAAAGCTTCAGAATGTCCAGAATTTCTAAGATAGAACACATAAAAATAAGAACTTGCCTCAGCCCACTTGAAACAAGGACGCAACTATTCAAAAACAGTGCAGGTAAAGCCTTAGAAACATATTTTTTTGACAATGAAAGCACAATTTCTGCAGGAAAAGATTAGTCTGAAATGAGAAAAATGAGCTTTCAACTCGAAGGCCAAAGCCAGTATTAGAGGTCACAGGTGCCACAGCATGCAAAAGGAAACATGCCACCAAGAACAGAAACTAGTAAGAACCCACCAAGAAAAAAGGGCAACTTTCTAAAATAGATAAAACAATCCATTTTTAAAATCATGGTGAAAAACCCAGAATAGGATTGTTCTTTTTTTTTTTATTCCTGGAAAAGAACCCAGAAAGTGGAAAGAAAAGGAGATGAGAAAAAGTAAGAGTGCAATAGAGCATTGGGAAACCAACCATGGGGCTCACTTTCTCAGGAAACAAACAGAAAAGGAAACAAAATACAACCTCTGACTTGCTACAGATAATCACTCATTTTGCTTTCTACAAATTTGTTCAACTTGATATTTTGAAAGCTGTGGAATTTGTCTACATGAGTGAAGCAGTGAAGAATTGGGGTTTGGTAGAGAAGCAGAAAATATTCTCTCCCCTTTCTCTTCTCCTCTTTTGTGGACCCTTCACTCCTTTCATCATCATCATCATCATCATCATCACAGCTGTCAGTTCCCGAAAAGGGCTAAGTTACAAACATATTAAAAATGATAATTTAGTATTAAGAATATTATTTATATATATATATATAACAATTATAGTTTATGTTTCGTAATCATACATTATTTATTTTAATCTTACAAAAACGTGGTAGTTAGTTTATTAGTTCTTCAATTCTCACTTCACACTCCACGTCTATTTTCATAATCTTAATCAAAGATCATATCTTTTTGGAAGAATCAACCAAATACTATAGATGTTAAAAATAAGAAGAAGAAAATCTAAAACTTAGTCCATGACACACACATATATATATATATATCTTTTAGTTCTTGTATTTAACATTTTAGATCAATAAGAGAAAATATACTTTAAAAATATATGTAACTATTAAAATAGATATATGAATTGTGCAATTTTGTTCATAATTTTGTTTTTCTTTTACCCTGAGACTGCAGAGATTTTTCTGTAAATTTAAAGGAAAATTAAACATATTAAAATTTACACATGTAGCAAATGAAAAGAGTAATTATTTAGTAATAATTAATTATTATTATTTTAAGAAAATAATTATTTATAATAATTATTATTGTACTTATGACTAATAATTAATAATTATTGTGCAAAACAATAAAGGTTTTTTTTTTTTTTTTTTTTTGTCTTTTGTTTTTTCTTTGAGACTAAAGATGAAGAATGGCATTCAACTAGACAAGGACATACAATTTCTGCCTCAAAAGACAAACTTTAGCATCAAGAGGTTCTTGAGCAATAAATTATATATCTAGTTTATATAGTGCTATGTTTGTCGAAGTATGAGCAATTAGAGCTTGTCACTAAAATATCCTCGGAGGGAATAGGGTTAAGTGGAGCGAAAAAGGATTTTTCATGATACGAGAAATAAAAATTATTAGTCTCACACGAAGTTTTTGAACGAGTGATTGTCTGATAATGAGTAAAAAAATATATGTTCTTATAATAAACAAAATATATCGAACTAATAATTCATTAGATATTTTTTTATAAATGTAAACTAAGTATCATAAATAAATTATTTCTGATTGTTCAGTTATTTAATAACCGAAATTATTTTTTGATAAATGACTACTATGAGTCAGATTTAATAGAATTTGATCAATTCTTTTTCTTTTTTACTGTTAAAGTGAAGAACTGAATCAAAAACTTTTTTTCTTTATCATTAATCGAATCATTCTTTATCATAATTGTAGTTTATCATTGATTCAACCACCGCTCGCGTCTTTTCTTTTTCTTATTAATGAATAGTTCTAATTATAATTTTTAAAAATTTAAAATATAAAAATAATATTATATAATCGAGATAATAAATGAAAATCATCGACCGAGAAACTAATTTTTTATTGAGAGAAAATTTTTCATGAAGGGAATTCCAAGAATATTTGCTTAGTAATAAATATATTTCAAACAATTTACAAAATAAAAATGGCTTAAATAGAAATATAGCTCATATACTAGGTTTTGTTTCTACTTTGTTTGATTGATTAAGACTCAAAGTGGAGTTCCTTGGAGGGATAAATGCAATCTGTATGTGATGTGCACGACAAGAGGTCCATGTGTTTTGATCACGACCGTTGATTTTTTAGTTTATATATATATATATGTATGTATATATAAGCCACTTCAATTAATAGCTTCTACGATTGAAGCGGTAGGCCCATGATTGATCAGAGCTGAGCCCAATCGAAATTCAAATGCAACTCTCTAACGGTCAAATTCTTGTCCTTGAAATTTTCTTTTCCTCATTTCACTTTCTCGTCTCAATGAAAAGACCATTTTCAAATTTCTATAGATTAAAAAGCTAACAACTTTTCAAGCAAAGTCTACCTTTTGGATTATGATGGGTTGCCTTTCTGCTTGTTTCTCTTCTTCCAAACAGAAAAAACGCCGTCATTTGGTCAATAAATCTGCGTCTGTACACCAGGTTTGTTATTTCTTCAACCTTACTAATTATGGGTTTCTCTTCTGCCAAAAAAGAATTATGGGTTTTTCAAATTTTTGATCTTGAGGAATTAAACAATCTGAAATCACGATTTTTTTGCAGAGGAGTAGAGCTGGTGAAGAAGCTCTTCAGGCTGCTAAATCCACAAAAGAACAGATCCAACAACCCATTAATCCCATCGCAGAATCCGAGTATGCTACTGTCTTGAAATCTATGGTTTCTGGTATTTTTTTTGGTTACTTGTTCTGTGTATTTGACGTTTTCTAGGGTTCAAGGTTTTTCTGCTAGTTCCTATGAATTTTGGGTTTTCTCTTTTACATTTAAATTGAACAAATCCAAATTTGAGTTGAACAAATCCAAACGTTGTTTGCAGCTTTCTCAAGTCATTTGTCTGATGCAGTTGTTAAACAACTGACATTTTAGTTCCAATTATGAACATCTTTTCAAAATTAGTGCCAGATAATGAAGATCTTTTTGAAAAGGACCAACCGATAGTGATTGAATAAATTCTTCAAATATTTTAATAATTATTTTTAGTTTTTCATTTGTAACAGTTCAGATATTGAGCATTCAAAATAGGAATTTAATTTTCTTTTTTTTTTTTGTATAAATAACTGGTTTTAAATGAAGGAATATACACCTAAATTTCCTCCCAAATCTTTCTTTTTTATTTCTGTTAGCTGCTCTGTTTTTGAACCCAACAGCTCAATTGTATGTTTACTTTTGCCAACTTGTATAGAGAAAAGCTTGAGGATCCAATTAGTTGCGGTACTGAAAAGAAAGTTAGATTTAACTTGAGTCTCAAAGCCAGTGAGGAATTTCCTACAGTTGGGAAAAATGAGGAGGAGAAGAAGAGTGAAAAGAAAGAAGAAACGCCAGAAGAAAGCAAATCACTTTCTACTTCCAATTTGTTAACTCTATTTTCTCATCCTCCAAACAATAGGTACCAAAACTGTGCAAGCACTGATGATGATGAATATGAAGATCTGGACTTGGAAGAAGAAAGTAGTTTAGATGATGGTTGTAATGATGATAAAGATGGTGATGACTGTAAGAAGTTTGTTCCAGAAGAATCATCGGAATCATTATTTTCATTGTCAATAGAGTCGAGGAAGCAAGTTTCTGATGTTGAATTGGGTGAAAAGGAGGTTACTAGTAGTCCAGTGCCAAAATGTAGTTCTCCTGTTGCGGAACTTAAGGTGATTGAGTTAAATCGAAATGCCCCGAATAGGAATCACTTTGTTGATTCAGTGTTCAACCCAGTTGAAAATGTTGAATTGGGTGAAAAGGAGGTTTCTAGTCCGGTGGCAGAATGTATTTCTCCTGTTGCGGAACTTCAGGTGATTGAGTTGAATCGAAATGCTCGGGATGGGAATCAGTTTGTTGATTCAGTGTTGAACCCAGTTGAGAATGTGACTCAATGGAAAGCAATCAAGCCAAAAGCACTAACACATTTGCAGTCTCAGGAAAAGGAGAATATGTACCCGGAGAATGCTTGGTATGGTGATGCCACTATTGAACAGCCTAATTTTAAGCACTCGACTCGGAAAACAAACCTGGGTTCTAAAGACAAGAAACTTTTAGACCAGGAAATCACAGTTGATACTAGTCTTTCGACCTGGTTGGTTGAAACTGAGGTTACACCTTTTTCTGAGGCTAGTACAAATTCTGTTGGGAATTCACCTTCCATTGATGCAAAATCACCAAGAAATCACGAAGACAGACCCATTTTAGGAGCATTAACCATGGAAGAAGTTAAACAACATTCTATATCTACATCTCCAAAGAGATCAAAAAATTGGAGTCCTGATGAAACACCCATCATAGGCACTGTTGGCAGCTATTGGAGACATACAGGGCAGACCCCAAATTCAGATTCAACCTCTTCTAGTAAAGGAATGTCAAAACCTAGCAGCAGAAATAGAAAGGTATCATTCTAAGTAGAAATGCGTAGATGAATATGGAATTATTGATGCATAAGCCAAAGCAGAAACTGATACAAATTCTTTTGCTTGTACAGGATGGAAGAGCCAATTGGGATGCTACCAGTTTCAAGACAAGGTTGGATCAAGAAGTTTAGCTTGTCTTTTCAGAGTGTTTGATTTGCAGTTCCAAGATTCTAATAGGTTTTGTGCATAAGCATGCAAGTTCCAGTCCTTCCTAGAAATGTTATATAGCTTCTAGAGATGGCTTGTAAAAGCTCGGTGATACTAATGATAAAAGCTTATATGATAAATTTTGCTCGCTAGAAACAAGCTCTGAGCAGAAAAGCTTTTTCCATGACTTGTTATCCCCATGGCTGGATGGTTTGCGGCTACAAAATTCTTTCACTCATCTGTTAGATCTTGATTTTTTAAAATGTCTGCATTGTCTTATGAGTTTTCCACTCAGAAGCAAAATTATTGAGAGACCTATTCACAGTAAATACTTACAGATCTCATTTAACATATAACACCATTTAAACCACTTTAAATAAAAGTTACAAACTTATTATCTTAAACTAAATTAAAAATATTTTAAGTATGACACAAGATTGACCCATTTTAAAAATGTCATATATTTACTATCTTGAGTTAATTAGAGATATTTTAAACATAACACAAAGTCCATACATTTCAAAATTAGATTTCTTTAGATGTTTTAAACATAACATGAAATTACAACCACGTTTTGCAAGGTATTCCAAATGATGACAAAAATCTCTTTAGGTGTTTGAACAAAAGGATTTGCAGTGGAAAGAGGATTGTTCGATGAGGTAGAATGACGGATTATCCGAACCAAAGGGTGACTTGGTATGAGCTATGAACAGAAAGAAAGATGAAGACAGCAAATAATCCTCTATTATATTTCTTTATAATTGCTAATCCATTGTTCGTGCTTACAAATCTTGTTGGCATCACCAACAACCGTTATACCAGTCAACAGCTAACCTACCTAACGAGCAAAAGTTGTAGCTAGGTGATGGATATTTCCTAAGCGACTTTTCTTCTAGAAATACAAGAATCAATGCAACACATGAAAATGTGTGGTAGGATGGTATCCCCCAAAAGATTATGAGAAAAAATGGAATAGAACACAAGCTTATCAGCTTCATTATTCTGCTTGGTTCTCAGTCTCTCTGCTTGTATGTCTGGCTTTGATTGTTGGATGTTTCAAATAATAAGAGTATCTACATATCATGAAAGAGCCTCCTTATCTGCTCGACATTTGCTGGCATTAATGTAATTGGGCAGCGCTTATACTGTTAGAACATGGAGAGATGCATTAGAAATATATGCAGATAGCCCGGATAAAGCATTTAGGAGAAAAATAGATTGAGGTAGAGATGCAGACTGAAGGTAATCTGTAAAGAATATATTCTTTAAAATTATGGATATTGGGATGATCGAGGCTGTCCATGTCATTTACAGGACTTAAATTACAAACCCAGGATTGTGTATTTTAAGCAGATAGGTTAGTTTATTAAAAAGGAAATAAGCCATGAAAAGGAACTGTCATATGAAACAAGTCGAAGAATTACCTGAGAAACATATTTAAATATGCAAGCATAACAGAAGACAAAGCCTGAGACCGTAACCACTGATGGATTTGCACGTTTCTGTGAGCACAATGGGCAGATCGTTCTATCAGGTGGTAGTGGAATCCCCTCCTTGGAGATCTGTTTAAATGGTAAAAATAAACAAGACTATGAGAAATAGAAAACTTTTTCAAAGTAGTTACTTCTGGACAATTGACTAATAAAAATCTTCTGGTTACTTTCATCAAAGGACTTGGTAGGCACATCTATGTGTCTAGGACAATCTAAGTCGCCAAAGATAAAGCAGGCAATACGGAGGTTTACCTTTGGCGGAGGAGGAGGTGGTGGTGCAGGGTAGACAGTTGGGGCAGACATCCTCTCCTCAGCAGATTGGTACCACCACTCCATCATCTACGAAAAAATTTGCATGAATTATCAAACGCCAAACTTAAAGAATATTTTAAGATTATTAAGGATAACAAAAGGTGCATGACAGTGCAAAAAAGAGGGTAATTATTTGAGATTATGTTCATTGTCGTAGCAGTATCTAAAAGTATTTTCTTCTCCAGAAATCGGA
>NW_019014389.1:3078-17334 GCF_000150535.2 Carica papaya | reverse complement strand
CATTTTAATTTACAGACAGATAACACCATGAAAAACAAAAGACAACACAATAACTTAAAAAGAGCATGTACCTTCGCTGCTCGCATGTATCCAAGGGTAGCAAGCAGCTATAATTTTCTGAATTTTTTTCATTGCAGCTATTCTAATTGATACTTCTGCATCCACAGTCTCTCTTGGAACAAGAGAACTCTCCCTTCCATCAAAATAACCAGCATCTTCAAATCCTTCATCGGCAGTTCCCCATAGGCTTGCTTGAAGTCTGGCTTCCCTTTCTTTATTGTAGATGGAATGCAACTTTGACTTAAAATATGGCAGGACAACCTGCACATACATCAAAAACATAAATCATAACCTGTTTACTGCAAAGGATTTTGGTGGGTCTATGTCCTCAGTCACAAAGTACTCAGGCACTAACACATCATAGCTAGTGGTAATAATTAACTAGTATTTACTACATGCAACAGGATTAGGATCAACAAATTCATGATAATAGAGGCAGTAGCCATCCAGTACCCAAAAAGAAAGAGCAGATAAGAGGAGGGCGAATAGATATGCAAAAATATTCGGTAGAAGGTCAGATCAAAGACAGAAAAATGATATGCTTCTTTCATTTGTGGATTAACTGGTGTGACATAATAAGATGCCTCTGGAAGTGTAGTACTGGAAAGGCGGGCGCTTGTTCGCCTTCTCTTCACTCTGGACAGGAGCGCTAGCGGACACGGCGAGGGAGCAGGCGAAGCGTGTCGTTTGTAATGGAAAGAAAAAGACCACTACTTCGCCTCTTTGTTGGACCACCGACACGAACACAGTGGTCTCTGACCAGGACCAAGACTAAAGACTAGAGAGTTGTACCTCAGTAATCTCAGCAATTGACAGGTATCAAAAGAGAGAAATCCTAGCTAGAGATATTAATATAAGATAAAGAGAATTCCTTGAAGAAAGAGAACAATGAAATTTGGAAATCTCCAGCAAGCTGGGGAGTACTCCTTAAACTAAGAAATGCAGATGCAATCGAAAATTTTCTCAGAAATATCATGTTTAGATCATGACGGCAGAATTGAGTACCAGAAATACAACAGAAAGAACCCTTTGGTGCTTCTCTAATCCAGAACGACGGATCCCATCATTTGAATTGGTTCGAGTGTCATCTTTCTTCACCTTTATTTTCACAGCTCTCCTTCGCAAACCATACAACGATTCAGCAAAAGAAGCATCTGGAGAATATTCACAATGAGAAATATTCCTGATAAAGAAACATGATATAAATTCTCAAAATTGAGTGAAGATTAAATATTTATTCCAATTTACAGAAGAAAGTGATGCAAACCATTGTGTTCCAGAAACAATTCGTAAAGGATAACCAGTACAATATTGGTGCCAAGAAACAAAAAGGCCTAACCTTGCTATAAGATTGCACAATAACAGTCTCTAATGCACATGACTAACCATCAGTGCACTTATCATGTCATCCTAACATCTATCATATACTTGCATCCACTATCATCAATGAGAAGGTGGTATTTCATGGAGCAAATAAACATTTACTGTTAAAAATACAAATTTGGGGCTCGCTATCAGCAAGTATTCTTATAGTATAGACCGATTAGCAAGTATTAAAAACATAGCCAAAACCAACACAACTATACAATTTCAGAACTAAGAAAAAAGAATGAGGTTCAAGCAAAAGACAATACATATATCAGGACAAACTGAAAGAAACCTGTTGTTCGCAAGCTATGAGTTTCGAGAATCAGCATCAGTAAAGCGAAGAATTCATCTTCGTAGTCTAACACTTTATGGAGGAGAGGCCTCCTTAACGCCAATACCTATAAGATCACAAATAAGCTCAAATAATTCATAACATGAAGCAGAAAACTAAGGAAACAATGGATATACCCAGTTGATTTAACATGGAATTAAACAATTACAGAAGCCCACATTTTTATCAACCCACAAAATTCTTCATTCATTTTCTGCCTTTTCTGGGTTGTACTAACACCTAGGCTTCTTCCACTTAAAATTCTTATCAAGTTAGAGAGTCCCAAATATTTTTCATAGACATAACAGAGACAAATTGGTCTGCTTGCAAGTAAGTGTGCTCAAGTAAACTAGTAATTGCTGCTTCTTTTTTGATCTAATTAGGTAAAAAAAACAACTCTTTGTCGCTCTAGTTATTTGATTAATGAAAAAGAAAAGAAGCCTACTATTTCTCAGGTAAAACTTTTCACAGAAAGGTGATAATTTTGAGGAACCCAAATGGAAAACTCCAATGAGTCTCTCAAACAAACTAATTCTCCATCATATTACACAAGACTTTCTCAGCTAATAATTACACAGAGAAGTGACAGTTTTGTGAAAAATTCCTATGAGTCTTTCAAATAAAGTCTTAGCCAATATCTACATAGAAAAAAAGTGACAATGTTGAGAAACCCTAAATCGAAAAAACTCCAAGGAGTCTCTCAAATAAACTGATTCTCCATCACAGGTTCACAATTTTTTGCTAAAATTTACACAGAAAAGTGCAATTTTAATAACCCAAACGGAAAACTTCATTATGTCTCTCAAATAAACTGACTCTCCATCGGATAACACAAGTTTAACCACTTTCTTAGCTACAAATCACCCATAAAAGTGAAAATTTTTCATATACCCAAATGGAAAACTCCCACGAGTCTTTCAAATTACTTCACTTCACACCCTCGCAAAACGCAATTAAACAAAAACAAAATCGAAGAAACTAGGTACAGGTTAAATTTAAATACGGCTTACACCGATGGAGTAAGTGAGAGCGGAGCGGAGACTGGCAGGGAGCTGTTGAGCGGCAGCCATCTCAAAGAAAGTGGGACGAGTCCCTTGCCCTCCTACCTGAAACAACATCTTTAATTTACTTTTTCTACTCGATCCTCAGCTTGTTATGCAGGCGCTAGCAATGGTGTGGGTTTCCATTTTTTTCTGAACTTTTTCTCCGTAAAATCCCCTCACCAAACTCTCTCATCATCTTCATCCTTGGTTTTCTTTTCGAGAAGAATTTTTTTTTTTCCTGCAATAAATTGTTCTCTTTTTATTTGTTTTTTATTTTCTAGTAGTAGATGCAACCTTCCTCTTATTTTGTGTATAGTTTATATATATATATATATTATATTGAATATTTTTATAATTTTCTCTGCATATTTTCTCAAATTATTACTCATTAAATAATTAATTTCTAAAATATACTATATATATAAAAGTAAAAATGGAATATAACACATCCAGTTTCTTTTTTCTTTTAAATATTTAAAATAAATTTAAATATAAAATAAAAATTAAAGTAACAGTATATATAATAAAAAAAATTAACATGTATTACCTCCTGGTTATTATATATATATATATATATGTATATATATGTATGTATGTAACAAGAGGGGGGAATAATGATGAACTTGGTATCTGTTGTTTTGTTTGCAACTCAATGATTAGGTTTAAATATACATATTTATAATATTTTGTCATATAGATTTTATGATATTTAATTTAATTAAGCATATTTTTATTATTTAAGGATATAATAATATTTTTTTCATGAGTATATCTAAAAGTACTATAAAATAATATATTTAGTGTGAGACTATAATTTTATATTTTATTTAAAAATTACAAAATTATAGATTTATAGATATACACAAATTACTTTATTATTTAAAAATTTGACAGAAACATTATTTTGTGGAAAAATTTTATACATAGAAGAAATTGAAAGAAAAAATGTGTTTAAAATATTAGAAAATTATATAAACTAATAAGAATTTGTAAGTTATATATATATATATATCTCATAGACAAATTTTATGAGAGTCTTCAATTTAATATTATTTTCATAATTATTTGTGAACATAGATTTAGAGTGAATAATTTGTAAATTATTATGTAGTAGCTAAGAGGCAAAAGTAAGAAGCAGAAACAAATATTGTATATATATATATATATATAATAGTTATTGAAAAACATCCAAGATTAATATAATATTATTTCATTTATACACTTCTTTTCAAGACAAATAATCATTTTTAAGAGATCTCCATGAGTAGGTGGGTGTTCAGGAATTTCTTCTCTCCCCCCACTAGATGTTGCCATTTTCATCATGTTCCCCAGTTAAAGCTTGCTGCAATGTTCAACCAAGTAAAAGTTTCTTTAACCACATAATTTTCCAGATATATATACACACAGATGTATATGCATGTGTGCCAGATTTGTTACCTGAAAGCATGAGAGAGTATACTGCACATCACTTGCTGAAATTTGGTGGTGAAGAACAATTCTAATCCTGAAACAGCAGAAGATCTGTAAATATGTGTATATATATGTATATATAACCAACATTACCATCAACATATGTTTATTCCATTTATGTAAAGCACCAAATGAGGCAATAAAGCCCTTTGACCCAAATTCAAAACTCAGAATTTCAGGAATCAATTATGAGAAAAAAAAAAAAAGGGATTCAGGATCAGAAAATGCAGCAGTAAGATGTAGTTGAGCTTTGATACATTTAAAACAGACCTGGATTCGCCCTCGTAAATCACGAGTATCCCGTGATCTTTGAGGTATTTGCATAGTCTCTCTGCTGTCATTCTTGAGTACTCCATTACCTTGAAATATATCTGATAATAGAATTTAGACATTTAGAAACATGGTATTGATACAGAAGCCTAAATTCAAATCAAGCAAACTACATATATCATCATCACTCACAATATTTGTCTCCACTTTAGCAGCATCCACTCTTAGACCATTAATTTGATTTAATCCATCTGGCAAATAGACGTACATAAAACTTTTTCGATAATTAGAATCGCCTAACATCGTAACAAAATAGATTAAATCAGACAAGATGAAAATCAATTGTTTACCTGCTAATATTTTAGCTTTCTTGTGATCACCTTCAAGCTTGCTAAGATTTTTTCGGAGAGCAACAACAGCAGCAGCACAGAGTATACCGACCTGTCTCATTCCACCACCCAATGTTTTCCTAAGCCTTCTAGCCTAAAAAGAAACAATAAACCAGTTTTACTTTTTTTAAACATGAAGTGAAATAAGAATATATCTGACTGCAGAATTCTCCTGTAATTACCTTAGTAATAAAAGTTTCGGAACCAACAATAACAGACCCAACTGGAGCACCAAGCCCTTTCGACAGACATACCTGATTCAAGAGTTTAGCCAAGAGTGAGTTTGGTTTCTGAACCAGAAACTATAATTGAGTCAACATCAAATATGAATAAGAATTGAATTGATATAAAACTAGCAATGTTATTAAACTTGGATGAAGAAGTTAACAATGTCAAAAGCTAAGTGATTCTACCGAAACAGAATCTGCAGCTTGGACAAGCCTATGAACAGGAACACCGAGTGCCTGGGAAATCAAAAACTTGGGATTTAGATTCTCAAACAATTTTGAATCCTATCATCTT
The DNA here is from genome assembly GCF_000150535.2 of Carica papaya. The sequence continues at coordinate 11,881 of NW_019014389.1, read as the reverse complement.
CATCATTTAACTTTGAACTAATTTTTTACTTACAACTGAAGCATTGAAAATTCGAGCACCATCAATATGAAGCTTCAAGCCATGTTTCTTAGCAACTTCTCCAACTCTGTCTGTGTATTCCACGGAAAGGCACCTACCACCCGAGCTGTATTGGGTGAAAGACAGCTTGTGACAATATGCTAAGAAGTAAATACTGGGTAAGGTTTGAATAAACTGTAAATTGGAAATAAAAAACTGAAACGACATTCTTAGTTGCTGACATGTAAAACAGCTTAGTTTAAACATTCAACATAATACCACATAGCATGAAGTTTATCTAATGAAGCAAGATTTTAACATCCCAAATGTCCATCATTCTTGATTCGGACCTCATTCAATACAAAGCAAGGAAATCACACTTGCTGCAAAAGCTAAACGTTCTCAGTATGATAATAATGTACTATTAGTCATTCTTTGAGACATACAATAATCAAATGACTATAAATTAAGCCTACAATTATCATCAGAAGCAAGACAAAGATACCCTTTATTTGTGCTCCAGTTAAGTATAAAGAAGCCAAATTACAATCCTATAGACATAACAGAACTTACTTGGCATGTGTATTTTCCAAGCAGATAAGCCTTGTTGTTGGGAACAGAAGCTCCCCTGCAGGATCCCTAATAGCAGCTTCAATCGAATGAATGTCCATGGTTCCATCTTCGTTGTTCTTAACTGTCCTTGGATGAACACCTCCAATGGTGGCAATTCCTCCATTCTCGTAGATATGGATGTGCGAATTGTCTCCGAGGATAACTTCACTTGCCCTGATATCACAGTGCACTAATACACTAATGAGGTTACCCATAGTTCCTGATGGAACAAAGAGAGCAGCTTCCTTGCCCATGATCTTTGCCATCTCTGATTCTAGGAGGAATGCAGTCGGATCATGAGCCAGTACATCATCATCAACCTCAGCAGTTACCATGGCAGCACGCATTTCCTCAGTTGGTCTTGTAACCGTGTCAGATCGGAGATCAACTGTTCTGGTTACCATTTTTGCTGAAACTAATCCCAGAGTATAATCAACTCACTTCCAACTTACTTGAACACTAGTTCTCTACAAATTGATGCTTGGTTACAACATTGTTCTCCTCCCAACATGGTTTACATTAGCAATGAGAATGATGAAAGAGTAAATATCAAGAGTATTAATGTATAAATAATAAACTGGGACTTCTCTCGAATTTTCTTGAAAAAATCAGTTCAACTCTATTATTTAACATGATATAAAGCAACAAAAACATTTATGTTTATTACAAATGACTACTGTCTTCTTTTGCTATCATATATGGTGTTTGAACCTTTCCTATAAACCTATCTATATTGATGAATTTCAACACGAATTATGTTAGAATGAATATGTAGTTGATCTGCATTTAGCAGCTGAGCAGGTTTCCACCTAAAGAAGCATGCTAATATATAAATAATAGATTTTACAACGAAGAGAAGATTATAAGATTATAAAATTATAAATCCTCTATATCAGAAAGTGAGAAATCAAAACAGAGAAATCTACAAATAACCAACAAACATCAATGGTTGTTTTATGCGAAGAAAATTTTAAGATAGATGATGAGAAAATGCCTGTTTGGCAAACAAGAAAGTACATAAAGAGAGATGATCACCTGTACAAGCTCTTCTTCTCTGCCTTGAGACCCTGATGAGAATAAGCTGATTAAATATTAAGAGGGACCCAAATTGCAAATTCTTAACTTAATTTCAGCCAAAAACCCAAAATCAAATGCTTGCTCAGTTCCTTAAATTCTGCAGAAAATAGTATATTCATGAAAATTACTCACAATCAGACAGCAAAATAAACACCCAAAAATGCCAAACAGAAAACATTAACAATCTAGAATCTCATATGAAAATCCAAAACCAAATTCCCATGAAAAAAGAATATTTGATTAAGTTTAAATAAAACCCAAAAAAGAAGTCTGCATAAAGAAACCCAGAAACCAAATCAAAGAAACCGTTCAATATATATAATTATATAACACATAAACTGTTCAAAACCCAGAAACTAAATCAAAGAAACCTATCAATACATATTATTATATAACACAAACGATTCGGAACCCAGAAACTACACATTTAAAACGACTCAACCAGTCCGTCATTAAGAATCCAAATGCAAAACCCATCATCAAATTATAGTAACAAATTAGGATATACTTACAGTGTATAAGACCCACTTTCTACATGAATCACAAGATGAAGCTGAAGCAAAGTCCTGGTGGCATCAAAGAAAAGTGACAGCAGAATTAAAGCTTTGCTGTCATGGAACTTTCTGCGTTCTTCTGTTTTTTTCTGGAGGTGAGAGAGAGAGGGAGAGAGAGAGTGAAGATGAAGATAGGTTTATAGTAATAACACCTGGGTTGGGAATCAGCCGCAAGTGGGTCTACTGAGAGTTTGTTTGTTTCCTAAGAAAATGCGGGTGAGAAAGATTTTCTGCCAACATTTTCTCTTGGGCTGCCTGGTGGACTCTTACTGTTACCTCAGACGAGATATCGTTAGTGACTGGACATTCTTTCATACTGTATAGATATATCGATACACACACACACACACACATCAATACATAATAATAAATATATTGTATATTATAATATCGTATGCATGCGTGTATAATGCTTAACAGGGAAGAACTGCCAAGTTCGACGAACATTTAATCAATTACAACTTGCTCAGAGCATGATCATAAATAAATTTCGAAATACTTTATTATTTTTGGGTTTTTTAACAGAAGAGGAAAAATTGTCAGTGCACTTGCCATAAAATTTTACTCCATATGTATAGCAATGGAGTTCATGTAACTAAAGGAAAAATGAGGAAGAGTATAAAATTCTTAAGGTATATTTACAATTGGGTTTGTAATTTTTAAAATAATAATTTAATTTTTGTCCAAAAAAATATACTCCTAATTTAAATTTAATTTTTTTAATATATAATTTAATAATATTTAATATACTATACTTGATTTTAACATAACTGTTTAAATAATTAAAAAATAATAATTTTGTAACGGTTAATTTCTCTTAATTAAAATAATTATTCTGAATTAAAAATTTGAACTATACTTTTAATTGAAAAACAATTATAAACTCCCTATATCTCGGGCTTCAAATATTATCACAAACTATTTACATTGTATATGTATGTAAGTATATGTGTATGTGTAATCTCTTCAAATTTAATAATACACGCATGCATGTGATCTTTGTCTATATACATATATATATATGTATTTGATGTTTAATGTTTGTAATTAGTATGTTAGATTAGATGTATTTTAGTAGGAACTATTAACGATAAGACTTACACATACATGTATACATGCATATATATATATATATATACACACACACACACACACGGGAATTAAGTTTGAAAATGAGCAAATATATATATATACGTGGTTTGCAAGTAACACTAATGGAAATGGTATGTGTGCATGGAACTTGCTCATGTTTATATATGTATATTCATATATAGGAGTAAGAAGGTTGATTTTGGCTTCCCCTTAGGTATATATATAGAAGTAAGAAGGTAGGTTGATTTTGGCTTCCATTTAGGTGGAATGCTAATCTTCAAGGCTGCTCAAAAAGAACACATGCCTTTCCATATATATATACACACACACACACACATCATAAGTTATTACAACTGTACCACAAACCCCACAAGGGGACAATACACAGACATTGGCCTTTGTGAGATATATATATATATATATATATACACGCATATATCTATATTGCCAACTAAAAGTGAAGTGTTCTTTCTTGACCACACCTAACCTAAGACTCCACCCACATCTTATCTCATCCATTCATTATTTCAGAGACGTTCAAGCAACTTCCTTTCTTTTGGGAGGACTTCTCTTCTAATTTTATGTCAATCTTAGGAGTTATATCTCCCACTTAAACACCTCTTTCCTTCAATCTTATCATCATTCTATACTTGTTTACGAAGCTGGCAATCAAACCAATACGAAAAGATATACCTCCCCGATGAAGGAATTGGCGTACTCTCAAAATGCAAAAATTAACATTAAATTATCGGTATTGTTAGTTCGTAAGAAAAAAAGAAAAAAAACTAAGCCAAGATTGAAGCTGAACATGAGTTAATCGAAAATCCAGAAGCAAAAATAATGCGACTGGTAATAATCATATAACATTTGCTACACCATGAACATAGCCAGATCGAAGTCCTTTCCTTGGTCTCCACTAGCCTTCAGATCTAAGAAAATTAGAACAAGTTGCGTCCAACAAAACTAGGAAATATGCATGTAAAGACAAAACACAAAATTCAGGTCCTCTGTTCATAAACGTTTTTCCAGTGTTTCATAAGTAACATACAAGTTTGATTAATGGTTATTTCAGCACCCACATTGGGACATTCTCATGCATCTCCAACTATCTTATCTCTGAATATTCTCTTTTCTCGAGGATAGAGAAAATACTAATCTGGAATTTTTTTTTTTTCCTGATGAGCTATTAGAACTCTTTTAATCTTGCTCGCATCAATAGCTCTACAGTCAGATATAAGTTCCAGGCCATACACCATTTCTTCCCTCGAGAAAACCAACATGGCATTCCAATTAGCAGGATTTTCTGCATTCGTTTCATTCAGTCTTCAGTTCTGGTTACATTTTGCTGCACCTCAACAGGCATATTCTCGACAGCATCAGCACTAGCTACCAACTTGTTACCAGCCAATCCATCAGCAGAGTCATTATTCATCTTCTTTCCATCTGTAGCAACTGCATCCTGCTTCGCCTTAACAGATATATCAGCCACAGGATCAGCATTTGGTACCTTCTCATTAGCTGACCCATCCGCAGAGTAATTATTCATCTTATTTTCCTCGATGACAACTGCATCCTGCTGAACCTCAACAGCCATATTTGCTGCAGCATCAGAATTTGATGCCTCCCTGTCACCAACCAAACCATCAGCAGAGTCATTATTCATTTTATTTTCCTGGGCATCTGATGGTACATCTGCTTTGTCAATAACATCTTGAGTTAGGTCACCACTTGGATGATGTCCATCTGTGAGAGTTTGTGAGATTTCAGGACCTTCAACACTATTAGCTTGTACTGCACTTGCAGTTTCTCCCTCTTTTGCAGAAGGCATATCAGTAGATATGCTTACATCTACAGCTGTTCCTGCGTGCGCTTCCTCTTGATCAACATCCATTTTCTGACCTGGAGTGCCATCGTGAGATGGGTCACCTGGCACAGAGCTTGCAGATGTATCCAAGGATGGTAAGGGCTCTGAGATCTCAGTGGATTCCTCGGTTGCCACCTCAGACAACTGAAGAGCATGATTCTTCTCAGCAATTTCTTCTTGTTTTTTTGCTTCAGCTCTATACTCGACCACAAGCTTTTGTATCCTCTCCAGCTCAGCTAATAGATTTCCGTAGCGCCGTTGTAAAGTTTGCTCAAGCTCCTTTTGCTTCTGCACTTCCTCCCAAATATTATTTACTCTGTGTGATGCTGCTATCTGTTCTTGCTTTTGCAAAGCTTGGAAGCACTCAAGTTCTGTTCCAGCAGTGTCAATCTGCTTTAAGGTCAATTCCACTTGGCTCCAAAGATTGAAACTGCGTTGCTGAAATCATAAGGTAAATAAATTACTCTTAGAGTAGCAATGGATGAACAAAGCAAAGAATCAAGAAAGAAATTAAAAGAAGCAAACTTCTATATCTGATCTTGTTTTATCACAAACCATGCATTTTATCATTCCATGCCCCAACTGGAGTAAGAGTAAAGAAAGAATTTTTTTTTAAAAAAAAAGAAAAAGCACACCCCAAAAGTCAAACAAAGATTTTGAAAATGACAATAATTACCTTCATAATAAGTGCAAGATGGAAACTCAAGCTTAAACTCCTTTCTTTTTAGGAACTCAAATTTAAACTCCAAGTTGCATGTGTTGGAAAAACAAAACTATAATGGATTGTATTTAATATTATAATTTCTTTTTTTCTATTTCCTAACCTGTTACTCTAGTTAAATTGTATGATGAATTTATGTTGCTATATTGCCAAGTCAATACAGGAGCTCAAATCCTTAAGAGTGCTTGGTTCAAGTGAAGGTATAGAAGCTTAGAAGTTGTTAACATGAAAGCTGTTGAAGTTTCTATTAAAAAGAAAAAGCTGTTACATTGTTTGGATAACAAGAGTTGATAAGCTGTATTCAACTATTTATATGTTTCGTAGAAATAAAACTTACAAGCTGCTACTTATGTTCAAATGATAAAAATGGAAAATTTTTCTGTTCTTGAATATTTAAAACTAGAGATTGAAAATTTTAGAATTGTTGACTTGGAGAGAATTTAGATATTTACTAGGTCAATATCAATTTTTTTTTTTCAGAGAGCTTATAAAATAAAAACTAACCCTATCAGCTTCCTAAAAATGTTATTCTAAGAGTTTATACTCTTTCATAATTAGCAAAAATATCAGAAAGATGTTCCTAGAGAGCTTATATGCTCAATCTGACCAAAATTTAAGTTATACCAAAAACCGCCTATAAAACTTAAACATGCATGCATTAGTTCCATCCAATAAGAACATAGGATCTGAGTTGCTTCTCTAAGAACTTTATCAAAACATGACAAATAGATAGGAGAGGATACTTTACAGTGAAAATGAACTAGTTATCAAAAAAATAATAATGACCTTCCTCAAAAAATTGCGCAAGTAATGACATGAACTTGGAATTATGGAGGCAAAGGAAAAGAAGGCAAGTAGGAGTAGATAACTGAGAGAGGAGAGGGAGAAAGAACGAGATTAAAAGGGAAAGAGATTCAAGCTTTCTATAAGCAATAAGCTCCTCTAAGGGACAAAGATTTGAGCTTTCTAGAAAAAAGATATGAAATGAAAGACAGACTTCATGAAACAACATGCCTGTGTTTATTTTAAAGGAAAAAAAAATATGCCCCATGGTTGCACATATGCTCCACAGAGTTAACAACTAAATTCAAATAACAACATTCCAGCGAAAAACAATCAAGAAAAACATTCTTCTATCCCATTTTGTTAAACTAAAGCAAGGATTCTTGAATTTTCAGGTTTTGAATTTGAGGGCATAAATTTTAACTTTGGATCAAATCAGTAACTATCAATTTATACTTATACCTCTTAAAGATACTATGAATATTTATTTCTCCTGCCAATAATTTGTTGAAAATAGTGCATCATTGGCAATTTTCAAAAATTAGTAATCGAAAAATTTCATTTCCATTCCAAATGGTATAGCGGTAATTCCTGCAGTAGTTTTATTCTGAACATATTTCTCCTATGGTTTTTCAGGTGCCCCCAGATTGCACCTTTTTTTTGTCCTTCCTAGTTTCTAACTTAAGCTGTCTTTCTGGATTGCTCAAGATTTCTAACTTTTGGGTTCTCTAGATATTGAAATTTAGTGTTAAGTTATGTGTATTATTGAACTAAGCTGGGCATTTGTTGTGTGGGTTTACTGTTGTTGCTCGCAATTTAGGATTGGATAAAATGCTGGGTGGATTCTCTACCTTAAAGTTGTAACTTTTTATGATAATTATTGTTTCCTTTAAAAAAAACAAAGAAAGAAAAAATTGAACAATTGTATGGAAAATAAGTTATAAGCAAAGAAACGTAATGTGGGTATCCCATAACATACCTCATATCCTTTTGTGAGTGTTTTCAATTTTCCCTCAAGATGTTCTGCCTTTTTCTTATCACTTTCCATCTTCTTTCTCACATGCTCCACCTCATTTTGCAGGGCTACAAGCTTCTCCATGCTCCCCGCAACACTTGCAAGACCATAAGCATTGCGGGTAGGGAAGTACATGAGATCATTTAGGCACGTATTGTGAGCTTCAACAAAGTCATCAAGGGATTCATTCTCATGCCCCATTGCTACACGAAGAAATTGAGCTTCCTCTTTAATCAAATGGTCAGCCTGCAAAGAGGAATATTAGTCATTAAGCAGTTTTTTAAAAGAAAAATGAAAAGAAAAAACGAGATTCTTCGACATATGCACAATAGCAACACAAACAATATAAACATCAAGAATGATGAAGTGATGATCAGAATGGCAATATTGATTAATAAGAAAAAGTTCTTAGAAGACTTGGAAGAAAGCACTAAAGAGAGGAGCAACCATCACAAAAATCAAATACAGAATAACCATGAATATAGCATCAGAATTTAAAATCTCCCAGGATAGACATAAAGCAAATCAACAATGTCTGAGAGCTGGAAACTATGCATGAATTTTGAGAGAAAAAAAACTGCATATTAATTGCCAATATGTACATAAATGTTGAATCATGAAATCCTTTCAGAAGAAAAAAATTGTTGTATCCTGGATATGTCTACAGCATTTGAATCCTAAAGGTAACTGGTATTGCTGTATCCAGCAAAAAGTCCAAGACCTCAAACACAAAGACCAAACCCCCTCACAACCCCAACCCCAACCCCACCGCCCCAAAAAAAAAACAAAAAAAGAAAAAAGGAAAGCAAACACAGGCTGAGGAGCCAATATGAAAGTAGCATGATCATAGATTCATTAATGAAAGAAATAACACGTCAAAGCAGGAAGATATAGATGAAAACCTCTTTGAGCATGTCTTCTTCAAAATCTTCAATCACAGGAACATGAGCAGACCCATTTGAAGAGCGCTTGACACCTTTCTTCCTCTCCACTTTTTCATCAGAGGATACTTCGCATTATCATGCTCTAGTAAGGATAGAAGCTCCTTTCTTATCATTTCATCAGCC
>NW_019014388.1:52282-62829 GCF_000150535.2 Carica papaya | reverse complement strand
TGTTATTCTGGTCATTGAAAATGAGATTATGATGTATTTGTGTTATTACCTCTATAGGTCGGTTTTGAAAATCTCGCTACGGTAAATATGTAATAAATAATTTTATTTATGATAAATGAATTTACTTAAATTAAGAGCTCCATTAGTTGTTTTTATGATTTTACCAACCTTCGTTTCTGTATTGATGAGTAGTGTGATATTTTTACTGGGCTAGTGTAGCTCACCCTTTCATTAACCATTTGAGATCAAAAGGACCAAGATCTAGATCCTGATTTACAAGAGGGTTGCAAATAGGATACCCAGTTGTTTACTTTCTATTTATTTTTTTGATTTTTCGTTTGTTCTTTTAGAATGGTCATTCCTGTAACCGTATTGGGTATTGTAAATTATTATGTAAGGAATGTAAACCCTAACTTTATTATTTTACTTCCGCATTCAATTTATAATTTGTTTCCTTATAAGTCGCTGGTCGTTACAGCAGTAAAAGTGAAGTCTAATGTAATTAGTGTAAGAAGTACTGATATGTTAAAGTAGCTTGCTGGTATAAGGAAGAACAAGTTAATTTTACAGAGACAACTAATAAATAAGTAAGTAGTTTATGGTCTTTTCTTATTCTAATAAAGTTGTAAATAATGGCTGCTCTAACCATATGTCAGACATGAAGACTATATTTAAAAAGGTTGATGAGATAAAAAAAAAATGACATTCAAGTTTGGAGATAATAAAAACATTCAAGTTGAAGAAAAATGTTGAACAAATAACGGATATATTCACAAAAGCAGCACTTCCATATTAGAAGCATGTCTACTTCAGATCAGTACTTGGTGTATACAATTTTGAATCAAGGGGGAGTATTAAATAAATAATTAAAAATTATGAAAATTATAAATTATCGGTTATGATTAAAATAAATTAGTAGTTATGAAAAAATTAAGACAAAATGAGTTCGATTGATGTTTTTGAAAGAAAAATTAGAAATAGAAAATCAAAGTGCAAAAAGAAAAAATTTAGTCACGTAAAATGGCCTAGTCAGCAGCCCCGGTGAACCAGAGCACGTCGCGTGGTAAGACACTAACGTTGGCACCACGCGGGAGGCCATGCGGGCGATCCGTGTGTCCAGCGATCAGACAGCCTAGGATCGATCTTGCGTGTGGATGGCTCAGATTCATTCCCTCTGTAGGCACAATCGGACGAACGAGATCAATCGCGATGAATAAAAATATGAATAGAAAATTTTAAAAAATAATTAAATAAAATAAATGGGCAGTTACCAAGAGGAAAATTAATAGGCAATTTTTGCTGCCCACATATAGGTTATGTATTCTTATGTAACAACATCCCATTTTGATTGAATATAATATATTTTCTCTTCTCAATATATCTCTCTAGTTATTTTCCGTTTTATACATTTGCATCAACAACAACCTCTTGCTTTCAGTTTATTTCCAATAGACCCAAGGAGCTTAATGTTAATTTCAGCAATTAAGTTGATGACACACTAATAAAGGTCACTCAAAATAATAAATAACTCTTATAAAGGAAAAAGTACCTTGATAAAATAAGTAATCTTAAAATAAATTATAAAATTATTGTATTTTATGGGTATTAATCTACAATAATAAAAACAGTTATCAACATATTTAATTACCTTAAATGTGCTTTGACTTCTCATTTCATCTATAAAATGAGTACAAATTCTTATTTCAAGCTTTCTTCCATCAGTTAAAATTACAAAGTTTTGTGTTCAATAACTAGTTAGATAGAGAGAAGAAGTAAGTCAGAAAATTAAAATTTTTTTTCAAGGAGTCTCTCATTCATGTTATGGCTACATTATCTTAGAACGGTATGTAGCTCTAACTTTTCACTATATATTTTTTTTAAGATGTGCTGAATTTAATAAAAAAAATGAGTTCAACATAAAATTTTCTTACATTTGGTATCAGAGTAAGGTTGAATTCATATATCTTAGAATTTTACACTAATAGTTTATATATATATTATTGCTCTAACAGTTTAATTATATATTATACTAATAGTTAATATATATTATTATACTAACAGTTTATATATATATAATTTTACACTAATAGTTTATATATATATATATATATATATTATTACTCTAACAGTTTATTTATATATTATTGTATTAATAGTTTATCTATATATATTATTGCACCAATAGTTTATATATATATTATTACATTGACAGTTTATATATATTTATATATTAATATATTATTACAATAACAGTTTATATATATATATATATCTATTACACTAATAGTTTATATATATATGTTAAATTATAGTTAATTTCATAAATTTAAATATATATGCATATTTTATACAAATTATAGTTTCATAGTTTTATGATTTAAGATTTATTAACATGGTGAGTTAGCAAAGTAACCCAAGTTGATAAGTCTTACATTAGTTAAACTACATTAAAGAATTAAAAGAGACTTATAAAGGAATAATATATATATTTTTATAATTATAAGATTCAAACTAACTGAAAGGAGACTCACTTTCTACTAATTATGAACTGATAATTTATTTTGTATTATTTAGATTGATACTAAAAAATAACATGTAAATAATACAAAATATTAAGTATTTTAAGCCATTTTGAGTGAACTATAATGATATTAATAGTTCATTGTTTATAAATTTAATATTATAAATATACTTGAGGTCTTACTATGAGCATTGTTCTATTTTTACAGTTCCCACTTTACTGTATTCTCTTGTATATGGAATGACAACTTTTGATGGGTCAAATTTTGTGAAGTGGTATGAAAGGATCTAAGTCTCACAGGGTTTATTAGATCTTGATCTGGCTTTGATAATTGAAAAACCTTATAAAGCTACTAATGATAGTACTTTAGAGTAGAAGGAACAAATCAAAGCCTGGACAAGGTCTAACAAACTTAGTCTTATGTTTATGAAAATGAATATTGCCATTAACATCAAAACTTCCTTCCCTTAAACTGAGATAGCCTCAGAATTTTTAAAATCTTTGGAGGAGCATTTCAAATGTGCTGATAAGCCTCTTGCAGGCATATTGATGGCTAAATTGACCACCATGAAATATGATGTCATAAAGGAATTTAACAACACATTTTAAACATGGCTAAAAAGGCTGCAAAACTTAAGGCATTAGGCATGAACATGGATGAGTCATTCTTAGTTCAATTTATCCTTAACTAACTTCCTCCATAGTTTGCTCCATTCAAAATCCACTATAACACTAATAATGAAAAATGGAATATGAATGAGCTTATTAGTATGTATATTCAAGAGGAAATGAGATTAAAGCAAGATGGACACAACTTTGTCCTTGTAGTTTCTCATGGAGCTATGAAGAATAAAGGCAAATCTAGAAAAGTAAATAACATTCCACCAAAGAAACAGAGTAGGCATAGGGAGAATAACCAGAGTTATGATGAAAAATTTACTCTGAATTGCTATTTTTGTGGCAAGAAAGGTCATGTGCAAAAGGAATGCAATAAGTGTAAGATTTTGTTCGAAAAGAGATATATGAATCTTTCTTTTGTATGTTATGAATCAAATCTTGTTAAGATTCCTTCTAATACTTGGTGGATTGATTCTGAAGACACAACTCATGTTACTAATGTAATGCAAGGATTCCTTGCAACCCAAAAACTGAAAGAAAATGAAAAGTTCCTCTATATGGGAAATTGTCTCAAAGTAGAAGTGGTAGTTGTGGGTACCTATCGCTTGCTATTAGAGATTGGTCATCATATGGATCTTTTGAACACTTTTTATGTTCCTTCGATTTTTAAAAATTTAATTTCATTATCCAAATTAGATGTTGTTGGATATTCAGTTTATTTTGGTTGTGGAAAAGTAAGTTTAGTGTTTAATTCAATGACAGTTAGTTCTGGTATTTTACATGATGGTTTATATAAAATTTGCCTAAATTATGAATTTGCACAAGCTTTAGTTACCTTGCATTCAAATATTAGATCAAAACATCGTTTAATTAATGAAAATTCTTTATTCTTGTGGTATAAAAGGCTAGGGCATATCTCTAGGGAAAGAATTGAGAGATTAGTGAATGATGAAATTTTACAAATGTAACACCCAAATTTATTTCAATATAATTTGAATTAAATTGTAGATATAATGTTGTAGTTTTTTTTTTATTTTAATTTAATAAAAAATGGAGTAAAATTGATGAAGGATTAAATTAAAAATAATTATGGGAAAAATAGGTGAAAATTTAGGTTCTGTGGGTATTTTTGAAAGAAAAATTGAAAAACATGGGCCAAAACATAATTTTAGAAAGTTTTTGCCACGTCAAACGCCGGGTCAATAGTCTGGACCAACCAGGACGAGCCAAGTGGTAGAGACGTTGACGCGGGAAGCCACGCGGGGGAGGGCCACGTGGGCGATCTGCGTGCCCACGATCGAATGACTGAGATCCGTTCCCGCGCGCATGGACGGCCTAGATTCACTCCCTCCCAAACACAATCAAACGACCAGATTCAAACGCGATCGAACGACCAGATTCAAACTGGATCGGACGACCCAGAGTGAATCGCGATGGACGGCCCAGATTGGATCATGATGAATGACCCATATTCACTCCCTATTTAATCTCGATCGGACAGTCTAGATCAAACGCGACGGACGGTCCAGATCAAAAGTAGATGGATATAAATAACCCTCATCCATACCAAACCCTAACCCTAGCCACCAAAACCCCTCGCTGGAGAAGACGACCCAACTGCTGGGGAGCCGACCGCCACAACCCGCCGCCGCACCGGAACCCTTTCTAACTGCCAAAAAAGGTAAAAACTTTTCCTTTTGCACAAAATTCAATTCTAAGCTCACCCATGGCCAAATTCGAGTGAAAAAACTGGCCAATTGGCTGAAAAATACCAGCGGCAACGCCGCGCGGGGAATTTCACAAAACACCTCTGATAAGGCCCTTTCTGATTCCCGTTTCACGTGATTTTTTTACCGTTGTGATCACTGTATTCTTCTCTATAGGTTGATCGAAGCAAAACACCCAACCGCAACGTGAGCCGGAGGAGCTGTCGCACTAGAGAGCCCTACCGCCGGTGAGTTTCGATTTTTCATATTTTTTCGACCAACTAAGGCCCTTTAACGTGGTTGCTCACAAGAATCGATGCAAAATCAGCCGAATTTGGCCGAAATAAACCGACCTTAGGCGGACCGCCGCCGCAGGAGGTGGCGTTGTCTCCGGAGCACGACGGAGCCGCCGTGCCTGATTTTGTGTTTATTTAGAACATTTGTAGGTACTATAAGCGCGTTTCAGTTCTTGAAGAAAAAATTCAGGGAACCTAGGGACCGCCCGTAGGCGTAGTAAACCGTTTAGCTCTTCGGTGTTAAATCGAGTAAGAATCCCTCAACCTATTCCTTACATAGAATTGAAGTCTAAATAAATGTCTAAATAAATAATAATGTGATATTTTGTGCGATTTTAATAAACATGCATAATTAATTACTGATTCCTAATGGAGCCCGAACCAAAAATTGTTCTCTGTTAATCTCTGTTGATGTATTTTACAATCTAAAAGTATGATAATATCATATCGATTTATTTTATGGTTTGAATGCATGAATTGCTACCTTATGTTACTATTATTTGATTTGGGATTTGAGACGTGATTACATTACCTGATACATGTTTATTTGCTTATGTGATTATGTTTGATTTGGAAATGGAGACTAAAGAAAAATGGGAAAGTGGTGTGATTAAATAGTAGATGGAACAACAGCTTTACCAGATATCCTGGGAGATAGTAGATGGACTGGGTACATAAGGAACCCTACCGTGAATGTTGTCTCATACTGGACAGGATATGGAGACTGAATAATTTGGCGCTCATATCGGATGAGGTATGGGGACGACTCGCTTCACCCTTATACTGGACAGGGTATTGAGATTTAATGATTTGGTGCTCATACCGGACAGGGTATGGAGACGACCCTACAATTGAGATTGTTAAAGGAAAGGGTTCACACACGCTAGGACATCCCTATGAACCCCTATGGATACTAGTAGGCTGGTGAAAAGAGAAATAGTTATGGTTTGGTTTATTGTTAATGGATATGGAATTATAATATGTTCTATGTTGCTGATTGTTCATGAAGTTATGATCTGTATGGTATTATTGTTTTTATAGGTTCTTTTCATAAATTCCACTATGGTAAGTGAATGGTAAATGATTTTATTTTTAATAAATGTATCGGTTTAAATTTAATGCTCCATTAGTGGTTTTCGATTTTATACCAACCTTTATTTATATGCCGGTGATATAGTGTGATATCCTTACTAAACTAGTGTAGCTCATCCTTTATTTGACCATTTCAAATCAAGAGGGTTCCAGAGCCCGATCCGCAAGAAGATTGCGAGCAGATGTTAGATATTTTCTATTTTTCATTTGTTTCTTTATTTCTCGTATTTCTTTCAAAGAATTAATTTCATAATATTGTTCATTACTTTTAAGGTGTTGTGTAAGGAATGTAAACCTTAACCTTTTATTTCACTTCTGCAGTTAAGTTATTATATATTCCCTTTTGAATTTTCGGGGTTATTATAGTTGGTATCAGAGCCGCGTTCCTCGGACCCATTCCTTACACAATAATCTTTAGGGAAACACCAAAACAATAAATTATCACTCAACCCTTCCTTATGAAATGCAGGTATAGAGAGATGAGGAGATGAAGACCCCCACTAAACTGAGCAGCCCGAGATGGTTCACTTAGGGAAGATGTTGACTGGATATTTGAGATGCTTAAGAGACTCATTGCTGCCCAGTTGGGCTGAGAGGAGAGAAGATAGCTACCTGACTCTCCCCCACTGCCACAGGTTGAGCCACCCCTGCAGCGAGAAGATCCCGAGCCACCCCGGTACGACCCTATTCCTCCACATTATCACCCGGCACCACCACAGTATGATCCGATACCATAGCCACAGTACTATCTGGCACCGCCACAATACAATCTAGTGCCCACACCGTATCAGCAAGTACCACGGCAGGGCCCCCCAGTCTATCCTCAACATGTCCTAGTCCCTCTTCCACGGGACCCAGTTCCTCTTATGATTGACCCAAACTACATAGAGAGGTATAAGAGACTAAACCCATCTACTTTTGCAGGGGGATCCTCTTTTGAAGATGTCGAGTAGTAGTTGTAGAGACAGAGAAGGCCTTCAAGACCCTAGGAGTGACTCCCGAACAGAAAGTCACCCTTGCTACCTACATATTAGTGGGAGAAGCAGACCGCTGGTGGGAACTCAAACAGACCACCCTACCTGTTTCAGTTACTTGGAAACAGTTCTTATCAGCTTTTCATGCAGAGTACCTTCCAGAACATCTCCGACATTTGAAGGAGATGGAGATTGTACAGTTAGTCCAGGAGAACATGACTGTGTTAGAATATGCTTGCAAGTTCCTAGAGTTGGGCCGATATTTCCTTGAGACATTGTTAGATGAAGGTAGGAAGGCTAGGAGGTTCAAGTGGGGCCTCCACCCAGAGATCAGACAACATTTATTTGTGCTGGAGCTCAGGACTTATTCGGTCGTTTTGGCCAAGGCACAACTAGTGGAGAGTAGCTTCCGCACCTTCTCTCAGGCAGCAGGGAATCTCAGACCCTCAGCTCCACCCCATAGACCAGTACCTATTATGCCTGTTCAACAGAACAAGAGGCCCAGGCCGGTGATCTAGGCTCTCCCTCAGGCTTTAGTGGCAGGATGCAGTAAGATCTGTCAACATTGTGGGAGGGATCATGGGGACCGACCCTACTACCGCCTCAACAACACCTGTCGCATATATGGTAGCGCCCAATATTATGCGAGGGAGTGTCCAAGGAACCAGAATCATGGCAGACCTTCTATCTAGGGCAGAACTTATAATCTTACCTAGCAGGATGCAGAAGCTAACCCCGATGTGGTACAGGGCAAACCCAAGAAAGAGATTTGTATTCAAGAGATTCTGGTAGTCTGACACTTTTCAGATGTATTTTTGGATGAACTACCCGAACTGCTAGTGGACAGGGAATTCGAATTCACCATAGACCTCCAGCCAGACACCTAGCTTATTTCGGTTGATCCTTACCGCATGAGCCGTGTTGAGATGGAGGAACTAAGAAAATAGATCATTGAATTGCAGGACAGTAGTTTTATCTGACATAGTGTGTCCCCTTAGGGTGCCGGAGTCACCTTTTCCAGAAAGAGAGATAGGACGTTGATGTTATATATTGATTACAAAGGGTTGAACAGAGTCACAATCAAGAACAAGTATCCCCTTCCCAGGATTGATGACCTCTTCGATCAGTTGCATGGTGTCCAAGTCTTCTCCATAATAGACTTGCGTTTATGTTACCATCAGGTGAAAATCAGGACAGAAGACATTCTTAAGACAGTCTTTCGAACCAGGTATGGAACTATGAGTTCCTGGTCATGCCATTTGGACTAACCAACACCCTAGCCATCTTCATGGACTTGATGAACAGGGTCTTCAGAAAATTCTTATATCAGTTTGTTATTGTGTTCATCGATGACATCTTGGTTTATTCAAAAAGTAGAGAGGAACATGCTCACAATCTAGCTCAGGTTTTATAGATTCTTAGAGAAAAGAAGTTGTATGCAAAGTTGAGTAAGTGTGGATTTTTGCTTGAGCAGACCACCTTCCTGGGACACATCATATCAAAGGATGGAGTGTCAGTGAACCTTGAAAAGGTTAAAACAGTGCTTGGTTGAGAAAAATTGACATCAATTAAGGAGATTCGTAGCTTTCTAGGGATGACAGGTTATTACCGCTAATTTGTGGAAGGGTTTTCTTGTCTAACTGCTCCCCTGACTCGGCTCACAAAGAAGAATGTCAAGTTTGAGTGGAATGAGGACTGTGAAAGAAGTTTTTTAGAGCTAAAGAAGCGGCTGACTACTACACCTCTATTGGTCTTGTCGAGTGGATCGGGGGGATATACAGTTTACAGTGATGCCTCCTACCTAGGCCTGGGTTGTGTTTTAATGCAGCATAAGAAGGTCATAGCCTATGGGTTCAGACAATTGAAGAGTCATAGAAAAACTATCCCACCAATGACTTAGAGCTTGTCGCAATCATACACGCCTTGAAGACTTGGCTCCATTATTTGTATAGAGAGACCTTTTAGATATATACCGATCACAAGAGTTTGAAACACATATTCATTTAAAAGGATCTCAACACGCGTTAGAGAAGGTGGATAAAACTTCTTAAGGACTATAATTGTGACATCTTATATCACTTAGGTAAGGGCAACGTGGTAGCCAATGCACTCAGTAGAAAAAGTGCAGGTACATTAGCCCATTTGATGGTTTCAGAATGTAGGCAGATTGGGGCCACACAACAGGTACCACTTCAGAACTTGAGGAGAGTCACATGTTTGGGTCACCTGACCGTTCAGCTTGAGTTAATCCAGAGAATAAGGGAAGCTCAGTCCGCCGATTCCACCCTAGTAGCCCTCAAGAGAGATGCAGAACATAGAGTTAGCTTAGAATTTTGAATCTCCACCGATGGGTTGCTCAGATTCCAGGACAGGGTGTGTGTTTCAGGTGACAGTGAGTTAAAGAGGGACATCATGATAGAGGCCCATAGTTCAAAGTTTGCCATGCATCCTGGAAACACTAAAATATACCAAAGTATACGACCCTGATTTTGGTGGAACGGGATGAAAAGAGATATAACTGACTTTGTTTTTAAGTGTTTGGTATGTCAGCAGGTCAAGGTAGAGCATCAGCCCAAGCGGGCTATTTCAGCCATTACCGATCCCGGAATGGAAGTAGAAACATATCACCATGACTTTGTGATAGGATTACCTAAGGTACTCAGGACATAATGCCATCTGGGTAATTGTTGACTGGCTTCCCAAGTCTTCCAACTTCTTGATCATCAGGATCACCGATCCTTTAGATAAGTTAGCAAGAATAGATATTCGAAAAATAGTCAGATTGTATGGAGTGCCAGTGACAGTAGTGTCTAATATTGACCCCAGGTTCACTTCTCAGTTTTGGAATAACTTTCAGCAAGCCATGAGAATGAAGTTGTCCCTTAGTACTGCATTCCACCCTCAGATCGATTGACACTTAGAAAGGACAATCCATACACTTGAGGATATGCTCTAAGCTTGTGTCCTTGATTTCGAAGGCCATTGGGATGACCATCTACCCCTGATAGAGTTCGCCTACAACAACAACTACCAAGTAAGTATTGACATGGCTCCGTATAAGGTGTTATATGGGCGCCCATGTAGATCGTCGATTTGTTGGGAAGAAGTGGACGATAAAAACTGTTCGAGCCAGATCTGGTAGAGAAGAATACATCCAAAGTAGTTAAGATTAAGAAGAACATTCAGACAGCTCAAAGCAGGTAGAAGAGTTTGCGGACACCCGGAAGAGAGATTTAGAATTTGAGAAATGCAATTGGGTGTTCCTTAAGGTAACTCATTTTAAGGAAATCAGTAGGTTCGGCAAGAGGGAAAAACTGAACTCCCGATTTATTGGACAATT
>NW_019014388.1:10277-29711 GCF_000150535.2 Carica papaya | reverse complement strand
TGAGACACAAACTCTGTCTTGGAACCAGAGTAACCCATCAGCAGAGATTCGAAATTCTGAACTCATTTCCTGTTCTGCATCATTCTTCCGGGCTACTAGGGCGGGGTCGACTGACTGGGTTTCCTTTATTCTCTGTATTAACTCGGGCTGGACGGTCAGACGGCCCAAACATATGACTTTCTTCAGGTCCTGAAGTCGAACCTGTTGTGTGGCCCCAATTTGCCTCCGTTCTGAAACCATTAAATGGGTTAAGATACTTGTACTTTTCCTACTGAGGGCATCTGCCACTACGTTGCCCTTACCCGGATGATACAAGATATCACAATCATAGTTTTAAGGAGTTATATCCATCTTCTTTAACGCATGTTGAGATCCTTTTGGGTGAATATGTGTTTCAAACTCTTATGATCGGTATAGATCTGAAAGGTCTCTCCGTATAAATAATGGCACCAGGTTTTCAAGGCGTGTATGATTACGACCAGTTCCAAGTCATGGGTGGGGTAATTCTTCTCATGATTCTTTAACTGTCTGAACCCATAGGTTATGACCTTTTCATACTGCATCAGGACACAACCCAGGCCTAGATAGGAGGCATCACTATAAACTGTATATCCCCCCGATCCACTCGGTAAAGCCAGTACGGGTGCAGTGGTCAGCTGCTCCTTTAATTCTGAAAAACTTCTCTCACAGTCCTCATTCCACTCAAACTTGGCATTCTTTTTTGTGAGTCAGGTTAGGGGAGCCGCTAGACTAGAGAATCCCTCGACGAACCTACAGTAATAACCTGTCATTCCAATGAAGCTACGGATCTCTTTAACTGATGTCAACTTCTCCTAGCCAAGTACCGCTTCAACCTTTTCGGGATTCACTGATACTCCATCATTCGATATGATGTGTCCTAGGAAGGCGGTCTGCTCAAGCCAGAATCCACACTTACTCAACTTTACATATAGCTTCTTTTTCCTGAGGACCTGCAAAACTTGGGCTAGATGATGAGCATGCTCTTCTCTGCTTTTTGAGTAGACCAAGATGTCATCGATGAACACAATAATAAATTGATCCAAGAATTCTCTAAAGACTCTGTTCATCAGATCCATAAAGATGGTCGTGGTGTTGGTTAGCTCAAATGGCATGACTAGGAACTCATAGTGTCCGTACCTGGTTTGAAAGGCCGTTTTGGGGATGTCTTCTGTTCTTATTTTCACCTGATAGTAACTTGATCGCATGTCTATTTTGGAGAAGACCTATGCACCCTGTAGCTGATCGAAGAGGTCGTCAATTCTGGGAAGGGGATATTTGTTCTTGATTGTGACCTTATTCAATCCTCTGTAATCAATACACAGTCTCAACGTTCCATCTCCCTTTCTGGCAAACGTGACTCTGGCACCCCAAGGAGACACACTGTGTCTAATAAAACCATTGTCTTGCAATTCAGTGATTTGTTTCCTCAGCTCTTCCATCTCAACGCGGCTCATGCGGTAAGGAGCAAACGAAATGGGCTGGGTGCCTGTTTATAGGTCTATAGTGAACTCCACTTCCCTGTCCACTGGCAGTCCGGGCAGTTCGTCCGGAAAAACATCTGGAAAGTCTCGAACTACCGGAATCTCTTGGATACAAATTTCATTCTTGGGCTTGCTTAGTTAGAGAAAATAGCAAGGTTAAAGTACTTGAAAATTAAGGAAACTTGTCATCAAGGAATAAGTATAAAATAATCTTATTAATTTCTAAATGGCTCCTCATTAGGAGGATTAAACACAACCTTCTTGTTAAAGCAATCTATGGTGGCGTGATACGTCGCTAGCCAATCCATCCCTAAAATTATATCAAAATCCCCCTGTGTCTAATCCTATTAGGTCTACACTCAGTTTTCTATTTGCTATCTCCACAGCACAAGCCCTAAAGACAATTTCCCTAATAGTGTTTCACCCCCAGTAGTAGACACAAACAACATTGAATCAAGTTTATTAGGTGATACATTAAGTTTGGATGCAAAAACATGTGAAACAAATGAATGCGATGCATCAGTGTCAAATAAAACATGAGCAGTATGGTCACAGATAGTGTACATACCTTGTACCACGTCCGGGTCGGCATTGGCATCCTGCTGTGTGAGGATGTAAACCCTACCCTTAAAAGGAGGTCTTCCTTGGTTCTGGTTCCTCGGGCACTCTCTCGCATAGTGCTGGGCACTACCACATATGCGACAGGTGTTGTTGAGGCGATAGCATAGTCGGTCCCCGTGATCCCTGCCGCAGTGCTGACAGATCTTACCACGTGCTGCCCCTGGAGCCTAAGGGGGAACTTGGATCACCGGTCTAGGCCTCTTATTTTGCTGGACAGTCGCAGTAGGTGCTGGTCTGCGGGGTGGAGCTGAGGGTCTGTGACTCCCTGTTGACTGAGAAAGGGTGTTGAAACTCCTCTCCACGATCTGCGCCTTTGCTAGAACGGCTGAATATGTCTTGAGCTCTAATACCAATAAGTGCTGCTTGATCTCTGGACAGAGGCCCCACTGGAACCTCCTGGCCTTTCTGCCCTCATTCATCAATATCTTAGAGGAGTATCGGTGCAGCTCTAGGAACTTACGAGCATATTCTGATACCGTCATGTTTCCCTGAACCAGCTGAACAAACTCCGTCTCCTTTAAATGTCGGATGTGCTCGGGGAGGTACTCCGCATGAAAGGCTACTAAGAACTACTCCCAAGTGACTGGCGTAGGTAGGGTGGTCTGCTTGAGCTCCCACCAACGATCTGCTTCCCCCAAAAGCATGTAGGAAGCAAGAGTAACCCTCTACTCAGAAACTACTCCTAAGGTATTGAAAGCCTTCTCTGTCTTCGCCAACCAGTACTGGACATCTTCGAAAGAGGACTCCTCTACAAAAGTGGAAGCGTTTAGTCTCCTGTACCTCTCTACGTAGCCCGAGTCAATCAGGGAAGGAGTTGGGTCCCATGGAAAAGGGACTGGGTCGGGCTGAGGAAAGACTGGGGGGCCCTGTGGTGGCACCTGCTGATATAGTGGGGGCACCGGATTATACTGTGGCGGTGTCGGGCAATACTGTGGCTGAGGCACCGGATTATACTGCGGCAGTGGTGCCAGGTGGTACTGTGGAGGAGCAGGCTCTTGTCGGGGTGGCTCGGGATCCACTTGCTGCAGCGGTGGCTCAACCTGTGGTAGTGGGGGAGGTTCGGGTAATTCCCTTCTCTCCTCTTGACCTTGCTGAACAGCAATGATCCTTTCGAGCATCTCAAATATTCTGTCAACATTTTTTCGAAGTGAATCATCCCGGGCTGCTCGGTTTAGTTGGGATCTCCCTCTCCTCATCTCTCTGCACCTGCATTTCACAAAGAAGGGTTAAGTAATAATTCTCAGTTTGGTATTCCTCTAAGTATTAATGTGTAAAGGACGGGTCCGAGGAGCGCGGATCTAATACCAACTGTAACGGCTCCAAAATTTTAAAGGGAAATGTATATATATAAGAAAAATTCTAAGGGCGGAAGCGGAATAAAAATTTTGATTAACATCCCTTACACAATAATCCAAACGTACTAAATATATGAAAGAATAAACTAAATAAAGTAAATACTAGAGATGAATGTTATAAATAAAACTATGAAATCTTTAGACATCTACTCGTCGTCTTCCTGCGGGACAGGCTCAGAAACCAAGTCTTCTTGATCTGAAATGGTTAAGTAAGGAATGAACTACATTAGTCCAGTAAAGACATCACATTATCTCACTGTCACAGAAGTAAAGATTGGTAGAAAACAAAAACGACCAATAGAGCATAATTTATAACAATCTCATTTATTAATAATAAAAACATTTACTGTCCATTTACCTCGGTAAGATTCATGAAAACAACTTATGAGAAATAATAACATCATAAATATCATAAGATCATGCACACTCTGTAACATAACACATATCATACTTTTGTATTTCAATCATCAGGCAACAAATTTCCTCTTTTATCAGCCTACTAGTATCCATGGGGATCCATAGGAGGTCCCCGCTATACGTGAACCATTCACATTAATAACTTAATTCCAGGGCCATCCCCATACCCCATCCGGTATGGGCACCAAAACCATAAACCTCAATACCCAATTCGGTATGAAGGTGAAACGGACCGTCCCCATACCCCGTCCGGTATGGGCGCCAAAACACATAAAGTCTCCATATCCTGTCCGATATGAGAGACCACGTTTCTGGTAGGGTTCCCTATGGACCCGATCCGTCCACTATCTCCCAGGATATCTAGTTAGGCTGTCGACATTATCCATTTATCAATTCACATACCTTTTTTTCATTTTTCTTAATCTCAATTATCCAATCAAACATAAACACGTAAACTAGTAATGGACACCAAATAAGGCAACACAACATCGGGTTCACAATAATTCAAACCATAATAAATGAAACCGTGATTTATGCATTCAAAATCATAAAATAAATAGATTAGATATCATAATGCATTTAAAACTGTAAAATAAATCAAACAAAAACAGACCGACAAATACATCAGGTTCGGGCCCCATTAGCAATCTTAATTAATTATACATATCTATTAATTCATAAAATACCGTTTTATCATTTATTAAGCTTTAATGCCGTGATAGGAAATATGGTGAGAGATCTTTATTTGTTTCGAAGTCTGAAATCGGGTTCTCACTGCGCCTACGGGCAGTCTCTAGATTCCCTATATATTTTTTTTCGAAAACTGAAACACACTTTCGGTACCTACACATGTCACCAAAAAACCCCAAATCAGACCTAGGGCCTTTTTGGCCAATTTCAGAATTTCAGCCGTTTTCGGCCGAATTCGGCCAAACTTGCATTGGTTCTTGTGATAAAACACCCCTAGGGCCCTCGGTGGGCCAAAAAATTATAGAAAACCGAGACTTACTGGCGGCCAAGCTCTCGGGTGTGGCGGCTCCTCTGACACGAGTCGCGATTTGGTGTTTTGCTCCGGTCAACCTGTAGAGAAAAGGACGGTGGTCACAGTGGGGTTGGGTGTGGATGCGATTATTTATAACTTTTTCCTTTTAATCTAAGCCGTCCATCACGATGCGATCTAGGCCGTCCGATCGCGATTAAATTAGAAATAAATCTGGACTATCCATCGCGATGCGATCTGGACCGTCCGTGCGTGATCAAATTTGGGTCATCCGCACGCGTGAAATTTGGGCCGTCCATGCGCGCTTTTGATTTGGGTCGTCCGTGCGCGCGGGAACGAATCTGGGTCGTCCAATTGTGCACGTAGATTGCCCACGTGTCTCCGTCCCGCGTGACTTCATGCGTCAGCATCCTTGCCACGCGGCGTGTCCTGGTTGGCCGAGGCTGCTGACCGGGCTGCTGACATGGATGCTGACGTGGCGTAATTTTTTTATATTACATTTTGACCATCAGTTTTTTATTTTATTTTTTCAAAAATACCCCTATAATCCAAATTTTTACCTTTTTTTTTCAAAATCAATTTCAATTAAATCTCAAAAATAATTTTACCCTATTTTATCATTATTATTTTTTTTATTTCTATTAAATTAAATTAAATTAAATTAAAACATATTATTACAAAATAAATTAATTATTAAAATGAAATAAAAAACATCCTCCATCTTCAACTTTCAAATTGAATAATTTAAAATCATAAACTTAATAATTATATATGGGAATTCTTTTATCTTAATTTACACAATTAATTCTGAATCACATATCAATTAGGCTCTTATACTATTGTGTCTCGAATACGAAATATAGTCAATTGTGTAAATTAAAGTAGTCTTCAAATTAATTCACATGAACCAATAATAATGATATAAAACCAATTTATGCATAATATAAAATAATAAATAAAAAAATAAATATAAAATAAAAGAGATATAAGATTTTACATAGAAACCCTCTAATGTTGAGAGAAAAACCACGAACCAAACTCCAAGAAAAATCCAATATTAAAAGGAAACAAATATAATGTAATCCATCGAAAGAAAAATTAAGACATTAAAAAAAAAAAAAAAAAAAAAAAAATTTTTTTTTGCACGTGAGGAGAGAGAAGAACTCAAAATAAAAAAACGATGACCACTCTTGGGTGAATGCGGTTGCGATGAGGAAGAGAGAAAAATACAAGGCCACTAATTTTTTTTTTTTGGCTACGAGCACAAACTTGTGTGTGTGTGTGTGTGTATATATATATGTATGTATATATATATATATCTTTTTTTTATTAGGCAAGGAAAGCCGTGAAGATCTTCTAAAAAAATCCTGCTTGAAAAATCTTCTAAAAATCATGAGGTTCCATATTTTTCCGTAGTAGAACATCACGATCTAATAATCTTTACTCCATCACACCATTTCATCTCCATCCTCGTGTTGAGATCTTGCAATTGATCAACCCGTAGGAATAGTGAGAAATTTTCTATTTTTATCTTGCTTTCTTTTTATTTATTTTCTCTTTCACGTATTTTTAGTTCCTCAC
This sequence comes from Carica papaya, assembly GCF_000150535.2. The sequence continues at coordinate 23,235 of NW_019014388.1, read as the reverse complement.
TCTTATTATTATTATGCATGATAAGTGTCTTTTACGTTGCTATTAATTCATATAATTTTTTATTTATGTTATTATATATTTTAATATATAATTAATCTTGCATACAGTATGATCCGGATCACGTAGTTATTTTTCGAAATAAATGGTTTCGCATAATATTTGCTCCATTGTGATGGTAACTTAACTAACTATAATAAGTTGATAAAAATCTGGCCCCATATCTAAATCTAAATCTAATTTTAGTTTCTACAAATCCGAAGGTCTCTGGGAAAATGACCTTCCCTCTTGGTCAACAATTTTTGGTCTACTATTATAAATTATATTTTATACTTTTTGCGTTAGGTTTAAAATAATATTGCTGGGGTTGAACTTGCTAATCATAATTCCCTTTTAATTTCAAGCCAACAAGTTGTGTAAGTAATTGTGGAAATTATTACTACAAGTTTTTTTTCATTTTTTTTTTTATTATTATTTAGTTGTTTTATAATATTAATCACATCATTGACTCCAAAAAAGAAGTTAACGTGTTCGCTCTTTTAACACGTTATCCAAGCCCATTAGACCCCCCGGCTCGGCCATTACGAAGCCCGACCCGAACCGACCCGGTAACACAAAAAACCCTAAACCTAATTCTTCTCCCCTCAGCCAACCTATTAAAGGTTCATATCGGGCTCCCATTTTCTTCAGCGACTATTTCACCTCCTATGTATAAACCCGATCCCTAGTTTCCTTCATCATCATTAGCCGCCTGCACAATTTTCTCCTTAAGTTGCATGTGTGACTTTATTTGACGTGTACTTGTTATGATCTGCGATTTTCTGCTCTCTTTCTTTCTCTGATGTATGCTCCGCTAATGTGCAAACAATCTTACTGATTTCCTTTTCTATTTCAATTTTCACTCTTCTGAAAAATAATGTCTTTTGTTTACTTGTATATGGCTTGGGTCTAAGCAGGTAGGGGAGAATGTGTTGCTTGATTATGTTTATTTAAAGATGTTGGTCGGTGATGCTTCAGAATTTGTCCGTTCCATCTGAGATTACTTCTCTGAAGCAGCTGAAACATCTTGTCTGAGGTCTCTCTTGTTAATTTTGATTAGTTCTTATTTTTGTTGTTTCTTGTGGTGTTGAAGGCGGTGACGATGAAAACTGCATACCATCAAACTATGAGGGCTAATGAGCTCGTTGATGTTACAGAAAATCATTACTCTCTGAGCCTTTTTCATTTTTATTTTATTTAAATTTTTAACTATTTTGGAAAAATAGAGGAGAATGGCAATAAATTAGAGTCTCTGATGCGCTGTGTTCAGTAGCGTTTTCAGCGCTGTACGTTGCCGATAGTCAAGGGGACTGAGATTCTGGCATTTGTTTCTGGTTTCCTAAGCAATCTGCATTCAGATGTCCTCACAGTTCATAATTTTTGAACAATTAGTAGTTTTTCTTATTGGTTTATATTTGTTTTATGTGATTAGAAATTATCTTGCACAATTAAAATTTTACTGATTGAATGGACAAGGTGGCTACATGTACCGAGTGAAGGGATTCAGAATCTGGTGCCCTTATAACTTGAAATGGCCTAAAGGTCTGTAGCCAAATGTATGGATGGAGAAGCTAACTGGCCAAGTGGTTGTGTATCTCCGTCGACCTTACTTGCTTACCGAGCTTCTTATAGAAAAGAAATTCATATGAGCGTTTTAGAATGATATGATGATGGAATATGTTTCCCTATTGGTTTGATTGCCGGAATGATGGCATTGACCTTTGTATTAGCTCTATCTGATCATTCACTTGTTTCTTTTTGTGAATTCGCTTCAAAGCAATTATCATTTTCTGCCATTGATTCCAACCATACCCTTTTCTCATTAATACGGGTATTGAAGTTTTTGAATTTTATGACAGAATCAATTTGCAAATGAAGGATGGTAGGGGCGATAAATCAAAACAATAATGCTGAATTTTTTTTCCATTTGGGTTCGGTTTCTATTCTGCCTTTTTTTCTCTGAGTCGTGTCGTGCTCAACTAATGTGCGAAGAATGTTAATAATGACTGCTGTTTTCTTGTTCGTTTTTTGAATCATAATTTGATGTTGCTGATTTATCAGGTAAAGCAAAATGTTTTGCTTGTTCGGTTTGATTTCTTCTCCTTTTCTTTCATTTATATATGCAAAATCCCTTGGATTTAATCTCCTTTGCATATAGCTTCTATTTTTAGTGTATAATATACCTTATCAATTCCCACATCTGCCTGAGTTTTACATGAATAGATGAATGAATAAGATGTCATACTGTTGACTTCTTAGTAGGAATGGTATAAGTGTACACTACTATATGCATAACATTTTTTGAATCATAATTATCTTTATTCTTAGTTGTTTCTTGTGTCCTTTGTCCAAGTGCACCAGGATCGGAAATGAGTAAATTGATCTTTGATTGGAACACGATCATTTCTATGATGGGATAGGGCTTTTTTTTTTTTTTTTTTTTTTTTTTTTTTTTATGTGTAACTGAAGTTGTTGGCCAATGATGCATAAGAATTTGTCCGTACCATCTGAGATCAATTCTCTGAAGCACTTTAAACATTTATAGTCTGAGGCCTCATTAAATTTTTTTTTTGTTTGTGTTGGTTTTTATTTATTTAAAAAAATAGAAGAAAATGGCAATAAATTAGAGTCTCTGACAGCGCTGTACGTTCTGCCAATAATGAAGGAAGACTCTGATTCTGGCATTTTACTCGTGCAATCTGCATAAATCAAGTCCCCAGATTTTTCAATTTCAAAACAAATATTTATTTGTATTGGTTAGCTTTTATCCTTCTGTGATTAGAAACCGTCAGAATTTCTTTCAATCAACATGTAGTAAGTTCCTAATCTAACAAATAAAATATTATATAATGAAAAGACAATTTAATCTTTGTAAAGGAAATTCCATTTCAATTTCATATCAATTGCAATTTCCAAAGAGAAAATATTACCCTAGTACAAAGAAATTAAATTAAAATCATAATTAAAAGTGAATTATGAACTCCGGTGCTCAACAAATAATTACTTTTTTTCACATCCTTCTTTATACTTCAGCTATTCAATCTGTGTTTCAAAGCTTCCGACCAAATATTGGTTAAGAGTGTTGAAATTATTTTTCTATAGTTGAATAAATCAAAAAAATCATTAAATAATAATCATAAAAATTTATGCTGTGTTTGGATGTTTTTTTTAATGGGTAATTAAATTATTTATTGTATAATATTTATTATTATTATTTTTATGATGTAAATAAATAAATTTTATTAAAAATAATTTTAAATTTTATTAATTTTTAAATAATTACATTCAAATAACTCATTAAATTTGTAATTAAGTCATTTAATTTATAAAATTATTTAAACTGTAATTTTTAATACTTTTTTCTTGAAAGATCAAAAAATAAATTTGTTTATGAAAGTAAAAATTTAATTTTTAACAAAAATTTATTTAATTTCTAATTATGTCATTTTACTTGGAAAAAATTTAATAAAAATTTATTTGACTTATAATTAATTTAATTTATAAAATTATTTAAACTTTAATTTTCAATTATTTGTTTGTTAAATTATCAAAAAATAAATTTATTATGAAGAATAAAAATTTAATTTTTTATACTTAATATAAAAAATTAATTTAAAACTAGAATTTTTTATTTATGATTATAAATTGAAAAAAAAAATTACAAATTATTTATTACATTATAATTATTATTATCATTTTTATAACATAAATAAATTTTATAGAGAACAATTTTAAGTTCACTAATTTTTAAATAATTAAATAATTCCGTATATTCAATCAACTTATCTATTTCAATCATCATCTTATTAATACGTATACAATCAATTTAAAAAAAAAAAGAAGAAAATGCATAGTCACATAAATATAAAAACTTTAAATATATAAAATTCATTAAATCACTCAAATTACAAATCCAACATAAATTAAACGATAAAAAATAATAATATAATTTCATATTAAACATCCACTTTTCTAATTATAAATTAAGCATCCAACACATTTTTCACAAATTTTCTAAGTCCATACTAGAGTTTTATATTTCGGCAACAATAGTCCTCGTATTCAATTATCTGAAAATGAAAAAAAATTAAAAAATCAAATAGTACAAATCAACAAGTTTTAATATTTGAAAATGAGATTTAATATAAATTATTACCTGATGTTGAAATAACCTACTTGACAAAAAATTACGTCGTTCAGGATGACATCCCACAAAAGCAGCAAACAAGGTTGGATCCCTCATAAGAAGCAAATAAGCTTTTGTTTCTACATTTTGGATCAAGACCGAAACGAGCAATCTCTTCATACAGTTGGTTTCATAGAACACAAACTTGTAAGTTTGTTGCAATTTTCTCGATTGCTTTTGCAACCAGTCTAACTTACTGAGCCAAATGATCTTCCTCTGGGGTAGTAGGCAAATGTCTTGATTTCTTATGTCTGTATGAAGATTGTGATTCTTATTGGGATTGCGAAGTAGGACTTTTGGGCATTGGAGCATCATTCACCAGATCCATGCTCTCAAAATTGAAATTGCAACCTAAATTTTGGGTAAGTTGACGAACAACCTTCTCAGCACTCATTGCATGTTCATTGTCACTCCTTTTCCTTTGTCCTTAAGTGGAAAATGTTGTCTCACAACTAGTCCCATTGGCTATGTCCCTTCCAAACATTTCCAATATTTTGTCATAATTCCACGCACATTTGTTCTTTAGTTCAGCTGTTTCGGTTTGAGTCTAAGATGAAATAATATATTAATATTCAAACCGTATAAAATAATGCAAACAACGTGTGATAAACTAGGTGATTTACCTCTATTAGTTACTGCCACAGCTTCTCTTCCACTTCAAATATTTTAGTTGCCAAATTTCAGGCAAAATCACTCGATCCATGTTTAAAGACGTCATACTATTTGGAGAATTGTCTTTTCAAATTTTTGAAACGATTGTGAATTCGCTCTTTATCAATAGGCATGTTTGGATATGCATTCCTCAATTAATTCACAATGCGATCAATAGCTTGTGTGGTGAATGTCCCACTAGATCTATGGCCCAACACATGTTGATTGTAAAAGGCATCTACTAATACATCATCTATGGCATCTGTCCAATGGACAGTGTTGCTCCCTCCACGTGCAAATCTGTTCCTCCTTGCTAGTTTCTAAAACACACAGCATAACACCAATAGATATAATCATATACCATATAAATTCTAAATTATATTGTTCAATTAAAACTTTAAAATATCTCATAAGTCATAAACCATACAAATGTCATAAACAACATAATTAGTTCAAAATGTAATCAAGTATTGTAAACAACCTACATATCAGCTGCTATATAATCTCTAATAGCTTCCCACCTCCTTGTTTCCTCAATACTATCCCTAATGTTATATTGATTTCTTTCATCATGATAAACGTGCTGAAGTAATGTGATTAAGAGGTCTGAGATGATAATGAGGTTCAATAGAGCTTGAAATAATTAGAAAACATTTCTTAAGAACTCCAAAAGCACATTCAACGCATTACGTAAAAAAACATGATGAAGATTAAATAGCTCACAAGCATTGCGTGGTGGATTCCTTGAGTATTCACTCAAATGGTACCTTCTCTCTTATATGGAGTAATTATTCCACCCCGCAACATAAAACTAGCATCCCGAAGGTAGAACTTACCTATAAATAATGAATAATTTGAGTTATAACTTTTTCTTCAAACTTATACATTACACATTCAAATTCAATATATTTTAATTACCTTCGGGAATAATTAAAGGATCCTTAAGTCTGTTTAATGCATGTTTTAATATTCTTGAATCTGATGTGGTCCCCTCCCACCCGACTAAGACGTATATAAATTTCAAATATAATGTACAAGCTGCCAATACATTTTGTGTGGGGTAATCTTTTCTCCCACGGAACCTTGGGGCATCACTTTTAGACACTTTCACACGTATTTGTGTTCCATCAATTGCACCAACATAATCCTGAAATTAATTATTCTCTAATTAGTTAAACTTATACTGATTTAAAAAAACTTAATTAAACTTGTAAGTTGTGAAAAATTATAAATAAAATAACTTATATATTTATCTTAAAATATGAAAAGAATTTAGAATTGTTGGTTATTTCCGAATGCACTTGTGATCCATTTAACTGAATAAGAAATTTATCTGCCATTTATAGTATACATCGTAGCACAGTATGGAAATGGTGACTTATCATCTCTCCATATCGTAAAAAATACCAAGATAAGACTGGATTTCTCTCATTGTGTCCTAATAAATAAAGGGTCTTGGCAATTTATTCCTCAACAGTTGCACAACAGTGTGCCTAAGTCCACCATGTATAACTAGCAAACGATATAAATTCATAAAGGTTGGAGCTCTCATCCTGATGATATGCTGACAAAACACACTTGAGACTAAGCTTTTTATCAACTTATCTCAAACTTTCTCTCTCTAGTCGTAATTCCTTATTAAGCAGAAGCTTTCTCCTTTTATGAATACAAATCGCAACAAGCATGACAAAGTACTCCACTAAAATAGCTACATGTTCCGGAAGATCCATTTTTCTTACCTTATGGGGGAAACAGAAAACAAGAATAAGTTTTAACAGTTAAAGCAAATCATATTCTAAATTCTTTAATTAGTAGTGAATCAAATTTTTCCTAGTAAAATTTATATCCATGGCTAATTAGTTAACAACCAAGCACTACATCACATAACTACTAAAAACCAACAGGAGATAAATGATATAATAAAATTTAATGAAAAAAAATTCAAAATTATGGATCTAACATGATATTCTTCGAACACAAGTGAAGCTACCATTATTTTTGAGTGAGAAGCAACAATATTTTTAATCTGTTATCTATTCAATTTATGACAACTGAGTCATAAAGAGAAACTTAGTGCTAATAAGATACAAATATAATTGTGAATAAACAAAAGTGATCATGAATTTTGGTTGCAGAATATGGCTATGCTATGCTGATGTTGTCATGATCCATAGTTACAGGTTGCAACTTGCTGGAAGTTACCAAAACTTATTGGTAAATATGTAAGATGGCTATTTATTAGAAGATGTTTGTGACAGTGTGTTGATGGCAGGGATTTGTGAAGTAATGATGAAGTTAGAGGAATCTGAAAATGGGAGATGAACATATATTTATATGTCATGAATATGTGCCTATATTTATCTTTTACCTGCACTTACACAAACATGTATTTTAATGCATTTGTTCATATCATAAATAATTATTTCATATTGTATACATAAATAATTATTATCTAATTAAAGTCTCATTTTTTAGTAAAACCATATTTTACAACACTAATTATTATTTAATAGTTTTCAAATCATATAAGAAATTTTAGTCTCTTTAGTAAATTACCTAATTTTTAAATCATTAAGGTTGTTAAGAGTGCATCATGTAAAAAGCAATGAAAGTTGTTTGCCACACTTGAAAAGAAGAGAATAAATAATGTGCATGCTTGGTAGGCAATGTTGATGGTTTGAATATTTTGAAAAGAACATCTCAAAGTCAAGCAAGCCATATAGTTCTCTATGAGTGAACATGTGTGTCATGAACAAACTATTGGTTAGTGTTAAAAACATTGCTACTATTCTTAAAGTATGTGAAAACTCACATAGCCATTAAATCATCATAGAATTACAATTACTCTCTTTGCTCTAAATTGTTATCAGAATTAGTATTAGATAATCAAAATAAGCCACAATAATTCAGGGTTCTCTCTTTTTATACACACTCGTACACAAATACAAACTTACATGATGGGTGCAATAAATGCAAGATCTCTCTCTGGCTAACTAAAAAGGCTGCAAACTCTTATATTTATATGAGACCTTAATGAGGAGAAGTGTTGTAGAGTGTGAGAGAGTTTAATGAATGATTGGGTGGCATGAAATTAGGAGAAAAGTATAGCCATAGAAATAACATAAAAAAAATGCTACCAACCAATCCATGTTTCACAAGTACCAAACAAAGAACAAATTTCTTCAATGGAGATTATTAAGGATCGTCCATTACATTCCACCACTACCTACTGCCCCCAACAATCTTTGTTTATTAAATATATATGTATGCATAATTTATTAACGTATAAAAATAACAGAAGGTGTCATCTAGGACAACATGAAAGTATAAGGTAAAATTCAGTCAAATAAAAGTACATGGAGTAAAATGAAACATGGAAAGATATAGGGAGTTTTATTAATTCCCCCACTTTTTTTATCTAAAAAAAAGAAGTTGATTCCCCCACTTTATAATGCTAGTCTATTTAAACTATCTATCTTGAGGCCATAGTTCTCGATTACCGCTACAATCATAATGATTATTAGAGACTTACTAGAAAAATAATTATCTAATTCTTTTAATAATAAAGACATCATATTTCAAAATTCGTGCTTAGAAGTCTGCAAGCATAGTTCACTTATTTCTAGTTTTTGGACCAGCCATTTCAAGAAAGAAGACACTAAAAATAAATTACATTATCAAAATGAAAGAAGTTAAAACTAGGGAAAGAAAAGATATGGCTCATTCTTTTAAAAGAATATATTATCGAGCATAAATGGAAAAGATACCTAATACAAAAAAGCTTCTCCACAACCCCTCTTTGTCTCTCTTTCTCTCTCTCGCTCTTACGATTTTTTTGGGTCTCTCTCCACTCAATTTTTTTCACTTTCTCAAAAAAGATGTTCAAACCTTGTCCACTCATAATTTTTTCATCTCAAACTCTTAAACAATGAAAACATTTGAACAACTCAAATTTCCTCTCGAAGCTCACTCATTTTCTCTCAACACTAGAGGTATTTTGTAACGACCTCGGAAACTCCAAAGGTGATAAATTATAAATTTAGTGCAGAAGTGAAATAATAAATTAGAGTTTACATTCCTTACAAAATAACTGAAAGTACCAAATATGGCTCACGAGAATTAAATCTTCTAAAAGAACAACTAATAACTAAAGAAATAAATTAAAAGTAAACAAACTAAACGTTCTACTCGCAACCCTCTTGTGGATCGGGCTCTGGATTCTAGTCCTCTTAATCTGAAATGGTTAATAAAAGAGTGAGCTACACTAACTTAGTAAGAATATCACGCTAACTCACCGACACAGAAATAAAGGTTGGTAGAAATCATAAAAATAACTAATGAATCTCTTAATTTAAGTAAATTCGTTTTTCATAAATAAAATCATTTACCACATACTTACCGTAGCGAGATTACCAAAAACAACCTATAGAGTCAATAACATAACACATATCATAATTTCATATACGATCAGTTGAAACAACAACCTTCCCTTTTATCAGCCTACTGATATCTATGGGGGTACATAAGGATATCTCCACTACGCGTGAACCCTCTTTTTTACATTTTTAATTAACGGATCATCCCCATATCCCGTCCGGTATGAGCACCAAAAGATACCATCCCTCAATATCCCGTCCGGTATGAGCACCAAATTACCAAACCTCGATACCCCGTCCGGTATGAGGCAACGTTCATGGTAGGGTTCCTTATGTACCCAATTCGTCCACCATCTCCTAGGATATCAAGTAAAGACTGTCGTTTTATCCATCCACTTAATCAAACAATTTTCTGTTTACATTTAATTTCCAGTTTTCCAATTCAACCGTAGTCACACAAAACAAGCAAAACATATATCAAAGGAATACAATCGCATCATCATACCAATTTTAGTGTATTATCATACACTCAAAAACTGTAAAATTAGGCAATCGGTTAAATATAACAAACAATAATAAATGACCAGTTCCGGCTCCATTAGTAACCTGTAATTAATTATGAATATTTTTTAAATTAAACAAAATAATTTATTATTTATAATTAGACTTCAAGTCCATAACAGGGAATAAGGTGAGAGATTCTTACTCAAATGGATGTCCGAAATGCTAAATTTTTTACTGCACCTACTGGCAGTCCTCAAGTTTCCTGAATTTTTATTAGGAGATTAAAATGCATTTTGAGTACCTAGAAATATCCCAAAAAATTCAAAATCAGTGTTAGGAACCCTTTTTTGGCTAATTCTGGAATTTCGGCACGGTGGCTCCGTCTTGCTCCAGCAACGGCACCGCCGCCCGCGGTGGCAGTTTACCTCAGGTTGGCTGTTTTTGATTTTTTTTTGTTGAATTCAACTGGTTTTTTACCAATCCCTATGAAAAAACACGTTAAGGGGTTTTGGTCGGCCAAAAAAAGTCAAAAACTAAAATTTACCGGCGGTGGGGTTCTCCGATGCTACGGCTCTGCCAGCTCACTTTTGTGGTTGGATGTTTTACTTCAGTCAACTTGTAGAGAAAGGAATGGTGATTAAAATGATGAAAACATTACACAAAACGGGAATCAGGAAGGGCCTTATCGGAGACAATTTTTACTTTTTTCTACGGCAGCGCTACCGGACTTTACCTGCAATTTCTGTCTCATCCACCAGTCTTTTTGCTCCAATTTGGCTATGGGGGTGTTTAAAATTGAATTTCGAGTGAACAGAAATTTTTTTACCTCTTTTGGCGGTCGGAAGTGGCTCCGGTATGGCGGCAGGCGGCGGTCGGATCCCTTCCCGGCGACTGGCGGCTAAGGTTAGTGTTTGGTGTGGAGAGGGCTATTTGTATTTGTCTCCTTTTAATATAGGCCATCAATCGCGTTTGATCTGTACAGTCCGATCGCGTTTAAATAGGAAGTGAATCTAGACCGTTCACGCGATTTGATCTGAGCATCCGATCATGTTTAAAGGGGAAACAGATCTGGACCGTTCGTGCACGAGAGAACAAATCTGAATCGTCCGTGCACGCGAGAGTAAATCCAGACTGTCCGATCGCGGGCACGTAGATCGCCAGCGTGGCCTCCCGCGTGGCACCGCATCTACTTGCATTGCCATGCGCCGTGCTCCAGTTTGTCGGGGCTGCTAACTGGGCGCCCTACGTGGCATAATTTTTTTAAATTATATTTTTACCTCCCATTTCTTATTTTTCATTCAAATATACCCACAGAACCCAAAATTTCACCCATTTTTTCCAAAATTGTTTTCAATTTCATCCTCCAATTAATTTTCTTCATTTTTACATTAAATAAAAATTCAAAAACGAAAAAAATTATATTTATACCTTAATTTTAATTACAATAAAATTAATTAATTAAGGGTATTACAACTCTCTCCCCCTTAAAAGAAATTTGGTTCCTCAAATTTGTCTCTCTCTCACTCAATCAAACCGTCGGGATATTGAGTTATGAAGTCTGATTCTAGTTCCTATGTGGCCTCTCCCAGAGTGTGATTCTACTATAGGATCTTAATAAAGGAAATTTTCAGGTTGCGGAGTACTCTGCTATTTCGGTCCACAATACTGACTGGTACTTCCTCGTATGACATATCCTCCTAGAGTAGCAGGGGCTCGTGGGCCAAGATGTGAGAGGTGTCTGGATTGTACTTGCATAACATGGACACATGTAACACATTATGGACCTTGGATAGTTCTGGAGGTAGTGCTAGTCTGTAGGCGGCGGTGCCAATTCTGTATAAGATTTCGAATGACCCAATGAACTAGGAATTTAGTTTCTCCCTCTTGCTAAACCTATTGATTCTTTTGAAAGGAGTGATCTTAAGGAACACCCGATCACCCTTCTCAAATTCCAACCCTCCTTCGGGTATCCGCGTAACTCTTCTGCCTGCTCTGAGCCGTCTGAATGTTTTTCCTGATCTTAACTATTTTGGTTGTAGTCTCTTCTATGAGATCTGGCCCGAATAATTTTTTATCACCCACTTCTTCCTAACATATCGGCGATCTGCATGGGCGGCCATATAATGTCTCGTACGGAGCCATGCCAATACTTGCTTGGTAGCTGTTATTGTAGGCGAGCTCTATCAAGGGTAAATGATCATCCCGAAGTCAAGAATACCAACTCAGAGTAGATCCTCAAGTGTGTGGATCGTCATTTCTGATTGTCCATCGGTCTGAGAGTGGAATGCACTACTAAGGGATAGTTTCATTCCCATGGCTTGCTGAAAACTAGACCAGAATTGAGAAGTGAACTTGGGGTCCCTGTCAGACACTATTGTCATTGGCACTCTATGTAACCTGACAATCTCCCAGATATATATTCTGCTAGATTGTCCAAGGGGTCAGTCATCCTGATGGCTAGGAAGTGGGAAGACTTGGTGAGCTGGTCAATAATTACCCAGATGATATCATGTCCTAAGCGTGCCCTAGGCAATCTTGTCACGAAATCCATTGTGATATGTTCCCACTTCTACTCCGGAATTGGTAATGGCTGAAGTAGCCCCCCTAGGCGTTGATGCTCTGCCTTGACCTGCTGACATACTAAACACTTGGAAATAAAATCGGCCACATCTCTTTTCATCCCGTTCCACTAAAATCAGAGTCACATACTTTGATACATCTTAGTGCTTATGGGATGCATGGGAAACTTTAAGCTATGAGCTGATGTCATGATATCCCTTTTCAACTCACTGTCATCTGAAACACACACCACATCCTAAAATCTAAGCCACCCATTGGCAAAGACTCAAAATTTTGAATTAACTCCTTGTTCTGCATCTTTCTTGAGGGTTGCTAGGGTGGAATCGGCAGACTGAGTTTCCTTTATTCTCTGGATTAACTCAGGTTGAATAGTCAGGTGGGTCAAGCATGTGACTCTCTTCAGGTCTTGAAATCGTACCTATTGTGTAGCCCCTATTACCCTGGATTCTGAAACTATCAGGTGAGCTAATATGCCTGCACTTTTTCTTTTGAGTGCATCGGCTACCACATTAACTTTACCCGGGTGATAGAAGATGTTGCAATCATAGTCATTGAGGAGTTATATCTATCTTCTCTAACGCATGTTGAGATCTTTTTAAGTGAATATGTGTTTCAAACTCTTATA
>NW_019014387.1:45187-61597 GCF_000150535.2 Carica papaya | reverse complement strand
TTTATTTGTGATTGATGGCTTTAGAATAATGTGAGTGAAATTTCATTAATTAGACGCATACTGTTAAGCATTAATTGAGACTTGAACGTGAATAATATAGTCAATTTGACGTGGAAGAATTAAAGTATCACATATTTAATTGAATCAAATTAATAATTGTTATAAAAAGTTAGCAGTTGTTAATTGATAGACTTAGAGAATACTGGGAGGGAAACTAAAAGTACATTAGGATTGTTCGACCATTGCAGACTAAATTAAACTGATTACGAAATTAAAACTCGAATATACCTAAGATTCAGGTGAAATCAAATACTATGGTGCATCTCCGTTGATAGTTTTCCTAATTTAAATTATTTGGCTTTGATTAAGTTTTTTTAATTTTAATTTTTAGATAATAGTAGAATTTTCTACAGTTTTTGTATTTGATACGCAATTCCTATGGGACGGTACTCTACTTACCACTTTGTTACTTGAGCGATTTTGTACATTTGCAAATTCGCTCATCAAGTTTTTGGTACCGTTACTAGAGATTGTTAGTATCAATATCAATACTAAGGTTTTATTATTAATTTAAAGTTTATTTTCTTGTTTTTAGATTATTTGCATTGTAGTTTTTATTTTATTTCTATTTGTTTATTGCTTTAATTTAAGTGTAATTATTTATTTATTTATTCTATTTTATTTTTATTTATTATTTTTTGAGCAGATTACACTATTTATTTTTCTATTTTCAGTTAGTATTTAAGTTAATCAAACAATGCAAAACTACTTCCTATAAATCTAGAGATCGAAAAAACTTATAGATAATTGAATCGAGAGAGAAGGGAACACTTAACAATCAAAAGAGAAACAAAAGTTGAGATAGTTGAACACGAAGAAATTGGACAAGCATGGGATGTTTTGAACGAGAATAACAGTATAAAACTCAAGGACTTTGCTACTCCACTTATAGGAGCTTCATCTAGCATAATTCGACTAAGTATCAATGCTGACAATTTCGAGATCGAACCAGCCATTATTTAGATGATCCAAACCTTGACTTAGTTTGGGGGTTTTCCAAATCCCTATTACACATCTCTCTAACTTTTTTAGAAATTTGTGATACTTTTAAGTACAATGGTATTTTTAGTGTCAATTATACTTCAATTTTTTTATTTTTCTTTAAGAGATAAAGCTAAAAGTTGGTTGCGTTCTCTTTCTGTAGGTATAATTACTACATGGGAAGACCAAACCAAAAAAATTTTTGCTAAGTTTTTCCCACCAGTCAATATAGAAAGGATGAGAAACGATATCACAAGTTTATATAAGATGGAAGGAGAGATGTTTTATGAGGCATGGGAGCAATTCAATGAGTTGATTAAAAGATGTTCTCATCACGGGTTACCTAAGTGGTTGTTGGTCCAGATGTTTTACAATGGATTGAGCCAACAATTAAGATCATAATCATACAGTTGCTAGAGGTTCTTTGATGGGGAAGTCTACAAATGATGCTTATGAGCTCTTGGAAGAGATGACCATGAACAACTATCAATGGCCAACAGAAAGACTTCAACCTAACACTAATGCTAAATTATATGAAATTGATGCTTTAACAGCTCTTCGTGTAAAAATTGATTTTTTATTTAAGAAAATTGATCAAAAGAGTGTTAACGTTGTTAATTCTCATGTGTAGGATTTGTTTAAGGATTCTTTCCAACGACATGAGGTAGAACAAGTGAGTTTTATAGCTAGGTAAGACAGACCACCATACAATCCATATTCCAATACATTTAATCCTGGGATGAGAAATCATCCAAATTTTTCATGGAGGAATCAATAGAATGTGGTCGGGCCTCCCCAAGGATCTTAGCCACAAGAAAAAAAGCCCTCACTTGAAGATATGATTGTAGCCATTCATAAGAACACAATAGATTTTCCAACAAAGATTAAAGCAGCCATTCAGAATCAATAATTAATGTGGCAAAACAAGCAAACATTGATAAAAAAAACTTGAAAAATCCAAATGGGACAATTGGCAAGCATGATCAATGGGAGAGCTCAAGGTACCTTGTTGAGTAACATTGAGACCAATTTAAAAAAACATGTTATGGCAATCACCTTGAGAAGTGGGAAACAATTGGCAAATGTTAAAAAATTAGGACCAACCTTAATATATAAGCAATAGGATAGATGTTTGTTTTTCTACCCATGATCCTTAATTATTGATGCCTTTTGATTTCTCCCAAATGCTACTAGAGTTTCAGGTAATCTTCACACCCCAAAACCCAAGTCTACTTATGATTTAACTCAATGTGAGAGAGAGAGAATGGTAATATGTTTCTTTTCTGAATGTTATTTGCTTTCTCAATTAAATAGAAATAATTTTCTCTTTTATATACTCACCAAGAGTCATATCTTTTTACAATAAGGGTTTCTCCCTTATACACTCACGAAGAGTAGTATCTTTTTACAATGGGTATTGTGGATATTTCTAATTTTATACAACATCTCCTACTCGGCCACACAAACTACAATATACTACCACATCAACATATCTCTCACGCATCATATAGGATATGAGGTGCGCGACCAAAAGGCAATAAGTAGTGTTATATTAAGTCACCATCTAACTAATATAACACTTTCATATTTATAATACCCAGATCATTTGAACATCACTGTTAGCATACATTGTCCCTCTTTGCTATAATTATATTACTTAGTTATATACAAAATATAACTACTTGGGCCTATGTGATGATGTCAGAAAGATTCTTCCTTAGAACTAATAATAATCCATCTCAACTTGATTGTTTTCCTAACATGCTTTGTTAGACCATATAGGTCGTGGCCCTCAGAAACATATTAAAGTAGCAACATCAAATCTTGACTTCATGTGATAGCTCCAAGTCGAAGCGTATCATACAAGGAGGACACAAGAGTCCATAGGTTTCATAAAGTGACAAAGTAAGGAATTATTTTGTCACTCCTATATTAGTCGTCATATAACACATATAATATGATACGTATGTCACAACATAGCTCCCACTAAGTTGGGCATGTCACTCTTCTATGTCGTGCAAATCATAAGTCCAAATACTAATCAAGTATCTAACTCGAGCCACTTGATCAACATACTCAATGTGTGACCTGACACTCGATATTTGGCTCTAAGGCTTTAGTATGAAATCAAGTATATTTCATACTCAACTCTCTAGAGTCTCATCTTAGACATACTAAGGTGACTATAAAATTTTAGTATTTTGTCATTAGTACAACACAAGTATAAAGACAGTCCATATTAGACATACTTAACGCCAATATGATTTAGTCTTATCTTGCTCGTTACTCAAGTGTTAGGAAGATCACCCATGTGATAAGGTCGATCATAAAGTCTGATGACATTATTACGTGTCTAATCATGAAATTATATTCATTAACATTTCATAAGAAAATAATAACTTTTATTTCATAAATGATAAATACACAAAAAAAATTTGTCCATTACGTATCAAATCCCACTTGAAAATTAAAGCCTACGTAAACCTAGGCTCTTCACATGACCTCAGAAAGCATCTCTAGGTATGGGCTTAGTCAAATGATCAACAACCATTTTGCTAGTGAATATATACTTAATAGCAACTTCTCTTTTTTGATGGTGCCTCGAACGAAGTGATAATGTATAATACCCCGCCCATCGTTGTGCTTAATTAATTTAAAAGATTCTTATTTATTCAGGTCTTTGGCTGCATTGAACTCATTTAAATTACTCCGCATATTATTTACCGTAATTCGTGAATCTGATTGATTTTAATTATTTTGCTTTTATTTGATTTTATTTAATTATTATTATTATTATTTAATTTTATTAGAATTTATTTATATTATTTTAGAAAATTTGGGAAAAATTGGAAAAACGATGAACGGGAAAAAATCCTGCGAGAAAAATCCCGTGGGGAAGCAGAGCTGCTCGCGCGGATGCCGCACACTCTATACGCGTGCACGCGCGCACAGTAGATGCAAGACATACACACAACGCGTACGTCCCATCTGCACGCACGCACACATGGGAGGTGCATACAACGCGCACGTCCCCTCTGCGCACACAGCGCGAGGACTGGTCCTGTGCTGGTCTTATTGTGCGCAAGGGGCCGTTCGCGCGTCACCTCGCTTGTAGAACGGCACCGCCACTGTGCGCGCGCCGTCTGTGCAGCAGGCTTATGCGAATGGGCCTTTGCACGCGACAAGAGGCCTGTGCACCTGTAGGCTAGCCTGTAGCGCGTCGGCTGGGGCACTGTCGTCGCCTCGGGCAATATGCCACCACTGCCGATGGAGGAGACCCTCCTCCCTCATTTTTCGTGCTGAGCATCTTTTTTTTCCCTTTCTTCACCGGATTTTGCTACTTGGTGCGAATCTGACAATTCTAAAATTCTATAAATAGGTCTTCCCCACACTTTCATTCTTCCATTTTTCAAGACTTAAAGAGAGAGAGAGAGAGAAAGTGATCTAGTGAGAGAATGAGGAAAAGAAAAGATAAACGGTGAAGGAGAAAACATCAAGGTTTCGTTAAAGAATTTAATATTTCTTTTGACATCTTAAGGGGTATTTTTAGATAAAATAAAATTATTAAACATGATAATTATGACTTTGCCTATTTTGTATGCTTTTGTGTTTATAGTTTAGATAAGTCGAATAGTTCTTATTTTCAAGCATGTTATATGAATTATAGACACTTGATGATTTGTATGTAATAAAATATAATATAAAGTCAGTATTGTTACATATAAAAATGAAAGAAACAAAGAAAAAGAGAAAGGTCGAATAAAGCATGAATAGTCCGAAGTATGTATCTGTATTGACATGCATATTGTATTAAGTGTCTCGTTAGACTTTTTATCTCCGATGGGTATCTATTTCCCTAGCCCCTTTCAAGATATCTATTTCCCCCTCCTCTATCTAGTTTAGAAAAATGTAAGAGGACCGCTCCTAGTGGATGACGACATACCCTCTGACAAGAATGGTAACGTGAATATCTGTTAGGAGTCACTCTTGGCTAAGTATTGTCGTGACTTTAGATATCTGATAGGGTCACTATGGTTGGTACGACCATGGTCATAGATTATACCATGGTTTGGCTAGCTAGAAATGGGCCTGAGCAAATTGTCATATCTATATCTGATCTGGTCATTCCGCTTGGGTAGTTGAAAATATGTATCTACTTTAAGATATGGAAGTCGTAACGAGTTTGCGAAGAATGACACGAAAATCTGAGTATTTCATGATTTATTTGATTTTTTTCTCTTATCTGGCATGATGTATGTTGGTTTGTTTATATTAACGTACCATTTTCTTAATAAATAAATATTTTTCATAATATAAGATAGGTCTACAAGGTGACCAATTGGTAAGCTTCTAAATTAGAATAATTCACCTTTAAAATCTTACGATGTTAACTGAATACTATTTTTCTTATTGAGCACATGGAACTCATTCTTTCCATGCCCTCTCCCAGATGAGGAAGAAAATGAGGAACCGCAAACTGACCTACCCATTAAAGTCTATGAAGATCGCATGGATCCACAAAACTTGAGTGCATGATTGTCCCTACACTCTGATGAGTCTAATAACATAGTGAAAGAAGTGGCATTCTTTTGTGTTTTGACCTTATCTTTTGCAGCCACTTCTGGCCTCAGTTATATGTATGTAATTGAAACTCATATATATTTGTAATGGATTTGTATTAATTTATTTTGCTACATAAATTTTATCATGCACTCGTTATTCTGTATTTGTATCTGACACCTATTTGCCTTAATTGCACTTGAGATGTCACATAATGCCTCTTAATATACTTGGTTTTCCTATGGAATTTTGAATTCCAAACATACTGGATAGTAATAGTATTGTCACAATGTATTTCTACAAGTTCATCAACTTTGAAAGCTTCTCAACCAAATTACCTCTTGTACAACAAGACAACTAGCAACATACTCTGTTTCCATTGTAGATTAAGCAATGCAGTCATGATTTTTACTACACCAAGATATGTCACCTCCAGCAAGGACAAAAACATATCCTAAGTCGCCTTAGACTCATCCCAGTCGCCACCCCAGTTTGCATCTAAATATCCTTTCAATCTTAAGTCCCCTCCTTAATAATAGAGGACTAGGTCACTTGTACCACGAAGGTAGTGCAAGATTCTCTTAACTGCTTGCTAATGGGCAGGTCCATGGTTGCTTTGATAATGACTTACCAAACTAACCGCAAAACAAATGTCTAGTCGTGTACACAACATGGAATACATCAAACTGCCTATTGCACTAGCATATGGAATGTTGCTTATTTTCTTTTTCTCTTCATCTATCTTTGGTCACTGATTAAGACTTAAGGTTAGACCCTTCTCAATAGGAGTGTCAATGGGTTTGGAGTAATGCATTCAAAATCATTCCAAGAATTTCTTAATACATGCTTCTTGCCATAGTCTTAGAAACTTCTTGGGATGGTCTCTCATTATTTTTGCACCAAGGACAAACCTGGCTTCACCCATGTCCTTCATCTAAAAAACAGAGGACAACCACTGCTTAGTGGCATTGATCATCTCCATGTTGTTTCCAACTAATAGTATGTCATCAACATATACGACGAGAAACATAATCCCTCTCATTGTTTTCTTGACATACACACAATGGTCTTCATCTACCATGGACAAGCCAAACGAAGCAATGGCTTCATGGAATTTGAAATACCATTGTTTGAAAGACTACTTAAGACCATAAATGGATCTTTTAAGATGATAAAATTTATTTTCTTGGCCTTTTGAGACAAACCCAATAGGTTGATCCATATATATTTCTTTCTCAAGTGTACTATTAAGCAAAACAGTTTTAACATCCATGTGAAATAACTCCAAGTCCAAATGGGCAACTAAGGCTAGAAAAAGGTGAATAGAGGTAAATCTCACCACAAGAGAAAAAGTCTCTTCATAATTTATACCCTCAATTTGGGTAAAACCTTTCGCCATTAGTCGAGTCTTAAACTTTTGAATTGATCCATCCGCTCCATGTTTTGTCTTAAAAACCCACTTGTTTCCAATTGATTTACTTCGAGGGGGAGATCAGCTAGTTCCCAAACCTTATTTCTCATCATTAAGTTCATCTCATCCCTCATGGCATCAATTCACTATTTATTGTTTGGTGAATTCATAGCCTCCTTAAAGGAGGTGGGTTCCTCCAGTTCTAAAGGAGTGCATAGAAAAATTTCTCCTTCAATTTAGAATATCATCGAGGAATTTTTCCACATTCACTCCTTCGAATTATGGGACCTTCATCACTTGCCTAACTAGATGATAAATCTCTTCCACTGTCCCTTAGTGTGGGATTTGGAATTTGAAGACTAACCTCATGTTCTAAGCTCAGATCTTGATGACTAACCCCATTTTCTAGTGGATTATCATTTGTAGGTAAGTTTCCATCATCTGTAATCATAGGATCATTCCCATTATCTGTTTCATTTGGTTGAATATCACTATCTTTGGTGACTTGGTAGGTTTTCAATGCCTCCCTCTCACCAATAGATAGTTGCATGTCTTCCTATAACTTATAAAGTTCAAGATTCTCTTTTATTTCACCAATGCTTAAGAACTCATCCTCAAGAAGATCAACATTGTGGGAGTCAATTTCGGTCATGCCACCATTCGAGTGTTCTCCAAATATTACATATCCCTTTGAATGTTCGGGATATTTGATGAACACCATCTTAGTTGCTCTTGGACCTAGTTTCTATGCTTGTGGGTTGGGTTATGCACGTAGCCTGCCAACTCCCAAGGACATAAATGATCCAAAATGGGCTTTTTGCCATTCCATAACTCATATGGAGTGACATGTATACTTTTACTTGGTACATAGTTAGTAGGTTGCTGTAAGCAATACATCTCCCCAAAACTTTTTAGAGAGGTTGGCATGTGCCATCATCGATCTAACCATATCTAATAATGTACGATTCCTTTGCTCTGCAACACCATTTTTTACAAATATGGAGAA
The DNA here is from genome assembly GCF_000150535.2 of Carica papaya. The sequence continues at coordinate 53,579 of NW_019014387.1, read as the reverse complement.
TTGTAAGTTGCCTACGTATACCATTTTTCTCACAATATTCTTTGAACATATCATAAAGGTATTCATGACCACGATTGGTTCGAAGAGTCTTTACTCTTCGATCCATTTGATTTTTCACTTCTGCTACAAAACGTTTGAACATATCCAGCGCTTCATAATGGTGAGAAATTAGATATACATACCCATATCATGAATAGTCATCTATAAAAGTGAGAAAGTATATGGCACCATAACGTGTTTTGATATTTAAAGGTCCACAAATATCAGAATGGATTAATTCTAAGGGACTTGACACCCTTAAGCCTTACTAAAAGGCTTCTTACTCACTTTCATAACTCACATTTAGGTAATTTAACCTTAGTAAGTCGGTCCAAAAGACCTTCCTTAGCCAGTCTACTCATTCGGTCTTGGAAAATATAGCCAAGTCTAGCGTGCCACTTAACAAATTCAAAATCACTATCAAAATGAGAAACATAAGCAAACATAGAATTATTATATAATTATCATTCAAGTCAAGAATAAAGAAAATATTTCTTAAAGACCAATGACCAAATACATCACCATGATATGAAATGTCTAAAGTACTAGGCTTAAATTTTTTTTAAAAAACCCAATCTTAATAAAAAAACAATTGAAAGTAAACAACACGGCACCCTGGGTGCATAGAGAGTATCAAGAAGGAGTAAAGTATTTCCTCCACGTAGCTTGAGACGGTATGTTCCGATTCCAAAGACATCTTCTTCACTGTCATTGCCCAATACAATAGTTTACGAACCCACTGGGACATGATAGTAGTCAACGAATCCAGCTCGATCTTGAACTACATGTTTGATTGTTCCCATGTCTACAATCCAATTAGGAAAAGAATTAACAACTAATGCATGAGAACAAACAAATAAATCAAGAGGAAAAATAGAGAAAGGTACCTTCTTCAACTCAGAACAATCACGAGCGAAGTGACCCTTATTGTCGCAGTTGTAACACTTCATACGCGCTCTATTTTTCTCTCTATGGCTTTTAGCCTTATACTGTTTGGCTACACCACCTTTAGGTCCATTGGCTTGAAAGGGGTGCTGACCTCTCTCAAATTGCTTGGCACGATGAGGCTTGTTTCCTTTAGGTCTAACCCCATGAGCAACAAATGCCACATTGGAAGGATTAAGCTCCTTTTGACGCTCAACCTCCACCTTAATGTGTCTAACAATTTCAGAGAAAGTATTAATGTGTTCACTATGAACCATCAAGAGTTTAAAATTTTTCAAACATTCAGGTTCATCTGGAAGTAAACGAATCACATTCAGAACTTGTTCATGATCTCTTATGTCATGCCCTCCAGCCTTAAGGTCACAAACCATAGCACTCATGACATGTAAGTGTTCAGCTATACTGTTCTTTGGATTCATTTCATACTTCATCCACTTTAAATTTAAGGCACGAAGCCTGGTAATAGATGTCTTGCCATAAGTGACCTTAAGCTTGTCCAACATGTCTTTAGCCGTGGAACAACTCTCAAACTCTCCAATGAGATCGTTATGGATGCAATACAACATAGCATAGCGCATAGAACGATCCTTCTTGGACCATTCCTGGTATGCAGCCAAACCCTCATTGTACCGATCACTACCGATATGTTTTGGCTCAGGTACAGTCTGACATTCCAAATGCCAATTAAGGCATAAGGGTGCTAGATACAGAAATAAATTATGAGTGCATAATAGTTAAATGTATGCAGCGAAGCAATTTATTACAAATCCCTTACAAAATATATGAGTTCCTAATTATATATATAACTGAGGCTAGAAGTGGCAATAAAATATAAAATATCAAAATACAAAAATGGCCACTTCTATCATTATGTAAAAGGACTCATCAGAGTACGAGATAAGTCATGCACTCATAAAAGTTTATGGATCTACGGGATCCTCAAAGACTTCAAGAGGTAGGTTAGCGATCGGTTCCTCACTATCTTCCTCATATAGAGGGGGGCATGGAAAGGGGTGAGTTCCATATACTAAGTAAAGAAAACAATATTTAAATAACATCATAAGATTTAAAGGTGATTAAAGGTATCGTCATTACTTACCATCAAGAGTCATGTCAGGGTCCTTTATTAAATTATGAAAGTAATTTATTTTATTTTAAAAAATCATTGAACCCATCATATCATATCAATCAAATATATAACACTGAAAATAAAAAAATTAAATAAATCATGATATGCACTATTTTTCATGTCATTCTCTATGAAGTCGTTTCGACTTCCATCTATTGAGAGCAATACAGATTTTTTACTACCCATGTGGAATGACCAACTTATTTAATTTATAACAGCAATTTGTGACTTTCCAAACCAACAACACATTTACGGCTTACCAAACCATGACATGATCGATGATCACGGTCGTGCCGATCACGGTCGCGCCAATTACAATGGTCTTACATGTTAACTATGGCCATGACCGTACTTCACCTACAAATATACCATGTCACCACTCTCATCAGAGGGTACAACATCATCCACAGAGAGCGGTCCTCTCACGTCTTTTCATACTAGATAGGAGAGAAACAAAAATTCCTAAGAGATAAAAAGCCTAACGAAATACTTTATAAATTATGCATGCCAATAGCAATATATATTTATGACGTCTATACATCATTTTGGGCTTAATCACTTTACCATCGTATAATGTACCACATATCAATATTTATCTCAAGCATTTAATTATTTAAATTAAACATGCAAGAAATCAATTTACATATGTTATAAATCATGCTAATTAACAACGTAAAATCATTTCATTTAAGCATATGAAATAATCATGCAAACATTAAATTTGACTTTATCAATTTTTTATCTAGAAATACTCCTTAGGATATTTAAAAGTAAATATTAAATTCCTTATCAAAACCTCTAAAGCTCAAAAGCTCTTGGAGGATGGAAGAATGCAAATGAAAGTGATGAGGAAATAGTGAAGGGAGGGTCCCTATTTATAGAAAATGAGGACCATCAGATTTGCACCAAGTGATGAAATCTGGGGAGGAGAGAGAAAGTCAATGAAAAAGATGTGATGTCACGACTGGTGGATGTGATCGATGGATGGACGACGCGACGTGACAATGACAGAAAAAATGGAGGCATGCCATTTAAACGACGACGACACATCACCCAAGCCAGCTGCGACTCGCTACCTAACTTGCGGTGTTTACCGCCCGATGGGGCGGTATGCACTGCCCGACGTAGTCGCACACTGCCCCAGCTACCCGCGTGCAGGCCTAGCCTGTCATGCGCACAAGCCCTATAGCGTACAAGACACTGCGTGCAAGCCTATGCATGCAGGCCTACCGCGCAAGCGGCAAACACACAAGGTGCATGGACTTACATTTATCTGCACTCGATGGGATGCATGCGCAAACCGTGCCTCACGCCCCGTGTGAACAGGACATTCACACAGTGCGCACGTCCAGCCCTAGCCACACGTGTGCACATGTGTGCACCGTGCAGAGCCCGCACGGGCGGGATCCTTCTTGCGAAAGTTCTCACGGGATTTTTTGCCCTTTTTCTTCGTTTTTCTTGAAATTTATTTTAATAATAAATATAATATAATTTTTCATATGAGAAAATAAAATAATTAATTTTAAAAAATATTCAAGTAAATAAAATACGAAATTTAAAATACAGAATACGATATTCAGTTTAAAATTTTAAATATGAAATATTAAGGAGTTTAAACGACCTTAGGGCTCGAATAAATAGGGGTTAACATTACAAATTAAGCATAAAGGTTTTTGGGGTGCTACATTCCCCCCAACTTAGAAAATTTTGTCCCCAAAATTTGTCATGAATAGATTTGGGAACTTCTCTCTCATCTCGCTCTTCAACTCTCACGTCGCCTCTTCCAGAGTGTGGTGTTGCCATTGTACCTTCACTATAGGGATCCTCTTGTTGCATAAAACCTTGTTGGTCCAACCAAGGATTTTCAGGAGGTGCTTCTCGTATGTCATATTATCTTGAACCTGCATCTCTTGGTAGGAATGATGTGAGAAGGGTCAGGGTGGTGCCTTTTGAGCATAGAGACATGAAAAATATTATGTAGACCCGTAAACTCTCGGGGTAGAGCAAGGTGGTACGCCATGGATCCAACACATTTCACAATCTGAAAAGGTCCCATATATTGGGGCTCAACTTTCTCTTCTTATCAAATCACATTTTTTTCTTGTAAGGGAAGATCTTAAAGAAGACTTGGTTACCAATTACAAATTCCAAGGGTCTTCTATGGTTGTCAGCATAGCTTTTTTGGTGAGTTTGGGCAGTGGCTAAGTTCCTTAGAATAATAGTAACTTTCTCGATAGTCTCCTGGATGAAATCAGGTCTCAAATGGTGTTGATTCTCGATTTCGTTCCAACAAGTGGGAGAACGACAGGGCCTACCGTACAGGGCTTCATACAGAGTCATGCCAATGCTGGAATGATAACTGTTATTATAAGCATATTCACAGAGGGAAAGGTACTCATACAAGTTATCGCCAAAGTCGAGGACGCAAGCACGCAACATGTCTTCCAATGTTTGGATAGTATGTTCAGACTGACCATCAGTTTGGGGATGATAAGTAGTGTTGAAGTACAATGCAGAACCAAGTGCTTCTTGAAAATAGTCCCAAAAATGCGAGACAAATCGAGGATCTTAGTTGGACACAATAGATGAGGGCATGCTGTGGAGTTGAACAATTTTATCAACGTACAGGCGAGCTAATCTGCTGGTGGAATCTGTGGTTTTGATGGGTAAGAAGTGAGCAATCTTGGTCAACCTGTCAATAATGACCCATATGGTATTGCAACTAGAACAGGTCCTAGGCAGGCCGGTGACAAATTCCATTGTTACATGCTCCCGCTTCCATTCTGGAATAGGGGTGCCTTGCAATAAACCGTCAGGTCTCTGGTATTCTACCTTAACTCGTTGGCAAGTAACGCATCGAGAGACATAATCAACAATATATTTATTCATTCCAGGCCACCAACATTGACGTTTCAGATCCCGGTTAATCTTGATACTCCCGGGGTGGATAGATAGTTTGAAGGCATGGGCAGCCTTGAGAACATCCGCCCTGACAGCGACAGGGACCCAAATACGATCCGAAAATCTGCACAATCCATCATATGTAAGCCTAAAATCAGAAAACTTGTTATTAGTAAACTTACTCAAATTTTTAGTGATTTTTGGATCTGTGGACTGGGCTTCCCAAATCTTCATGAAAAGATCAGGCAAAGGTTTGATCTGGGTGAGGTAGGCACCGTTGCCATAGTTGTTAAGGTGGAGTGCCTGCATAACATCAACTAATTTTCAGCTGGAGGCCATGGTTTGGGCCAATAAATTAGACTTCTTCCGGCTCAGCGCATCAGTGAGTACATTACCTCTACCAAGGTGGTAGATGATCATGCAGTTGTAGTCCTTCAGGAGGTCCATCCAATGTCTCTATCTCATATTTAATTTCTCTTGCGAAAATACGTATTTCAAACTTTTGTGATCAGTATATATTTCAAATCTCTGACCGTATAAATAATGGCATCATATCTTCAAAGCAAAGATTATGGCTGCCAACTCCAAGTCATGAGTAGGGTAGTTACATTCATGGGGCTTTAATTGTTTGGATTCGTAAGCAACCACCTAACCGTACTGCATCAAAACACAATCCAAACCTACGAGAGATACATCACAGTAAACCTGGGATCTTCCACTATTGTCAGGGAGGATCAACACTGAAGCAGAGGTGAGATGATACTTCAATTCAACAAAACTTTCAACACATTCATAGTCACAAATAAAAGTTACACCTTTCCTGGTGAGACAGGTCAATGGGGCAGCAATCTTGGAGAATCCATCAATGAATCATTGGTAATAACTTGCTAAACCAAAGAAACTATATACCTCAGCTACGTTGGTTGGCGGGTTCCAGTTAATCACTGATTTAACTTTAGATGGATTCACATAAATTCCTTCGTTCGAAATTATATGGCCAAGGAAGGAGACTCGATCCAAGTAAAAAGAGCACTTACTAAACCTAACATATAGCTAGTTTCGACGAAGGTCCCCAATACCTGAGATAAATGGACTGCATATTCTTTCGGACTTTTAGAATACATTAAAATATCATCAATGAACACGATGATGTATTGATCTAGTACAGGCTGGAAAACCCTATTCATAAGATCCATAAAGGCAGCAGGGGCATTAGTTAGTCTGAAAGGCATAACCTTGAATTCATACAAGCCGTATCGACATTAGAAGTCAGTTTTTAAAATATCTTCTTCTTTGACCTATAACTGGTAGTATCCTGATCTAAGGTTGATCTTCAAGAAGACCGTAACTCCTTACAACTGATCGAAGAGGTTATTGATATGAGATAGAGGATACTTACTCTTCATTATTTTTCGGTTGAGTTCTTTGTAATCTATGCATAGTCTGAGGGAGCTGTCATTTTTCTTCACAAATAATACCAGGGCACCCCAAGGGAAATGACTAGGATATATTAAATTTTTTACCAAAAAGTTTAAAAAGCTAATTTTCCAATTCTACGAGTTCAGTACGACTCATGCAATAGGTAGATTTTGAAATAGGTTGCGTTCAAAGATGGAGGTCAATAAAAAACTCTCTCCCGTGGGGGAGGTAGACCAGGTAGATCTTTCTAAAAGACTTCTAAAAAGTCACAAACAGCAAGAATTGAGTACACGGCTAGATCAACATCCATATTCCTATTTATTCAAATGTTATAAAATAACAAAAATATATTTTTATTTCATTTTCGGTGATCGCAAGGTTACAACTTTACTTTCATAGTTAATGATTACCCTATATTTCTCTAACCAATCCATTCCTAAAATAACGTCAAATCCTGATAAATATAAAAATATTAAATCTACTAATAATTATACTTTTGAAGCCTTTATACACACAATGAGTTTCTAATAAACCCTTAGAGGGAGTTTCTACCGCTAACACTTCACCTAAAGGTTTAGGCCTAATATTTAATTTACAAGCAAATGAAGAAGAAATGATAGAGTGGGTAGCACCTGTATCAATCAGAGCTTTGGCAGAAATATCATGGATAGAAAGCATACCCTGGATGAGGATAGGAGTGGCGAGGGCACCAAATTCATCAAGGTGATACACACGACCTTGGGTTAAAGGTCTGGCCATGTCCTTTGGCTGTTAGGGGAAAGTCTTTCACAAAGTGCTGAGTGCTTCCGCACTTATAACAAGTGTTGTTCAAATGCCAACATGGCTTATCACCATGCAAACGACCACAATGCTGACATAGTTGGGAAGGTCGGGCAGGTTGTCCAGTAAGTAGAGGTAGAGCAGGAGGAGGGACAACTTAGGGTCGTTTATTAGGATGGCTATTTACTAGGTCAGACAGTCTTCTTCTAGGTTGTTGGGGTTGGTGTTGTTGTTGTTGGGTATGAACTCGAGCGATGCATTGGTACCTGGTCGAGATAAGGTCTTCGGCTAACTGGGCGTGTTCTAGCACCTCAGCATACGAGCTAGGTCTCAGCATCATAACCCGGTCATAGATATCAGCATGAAGGCCCTTTAAAACTTCCTAACTTTACGACTCTTAAGGGTGACCATTAATGGGGCAAACCTAAACAACTGGACGAATCAGGCTGCATATTAGGCAGCCGTCAAGTTTTCCTAGCGGAGGTCCTGAAATTCCTCTTCCTTCTTCTTTCGGACATAGACTGGAAAGAAGTTTTCAAAGAATGTGTAGTAGGAGTAGATAAGACTTTTTGTTTAAGCTGCCACTAATGTTTGGCTTCACCGATTAATATAAAGGTTGTTAGGGGAACCTTTTGCTCCTCGATTAGGTCTAAAATAGACAAAAGCTTCTCTATCTGCAGGATCTAGGCTTCAACTACTAAGGGGTTAGGGCCTCCTTCAAAGTGGGGTGGGTTAAGTTTTAAAGTAGGAGATAGACCTTTCGGCTAGTTGGTATTCAAGGGCATGAGGATATTAACAAGGGTTGGCTTGGTTTTATCCTACGGCTGTGGCTAGACCCTAGATTGGTCGGATGATCCTGTGCTTGAGGCCTTTCGGTATGCTCTACAAAAGGTCTTCCTCGCGTCATTCCTACAAAAAAAAAGGAAGACACCAGTTGGTGGTCTAGTTTTTGAAAGATGACAGATTTTATAAGTATTTTAGAAGAGTTTTTCCTAACTACAGCCTCAATTATAAGGGATTGTTTTGCGTAACTGCTTTGATACCATTTGTGACATCCCAAATGACAATTGAGGTATAAGGGTCCTAGATACAGAAATAGATTACGAGTGCATAATAATTAAATGTATACAGTTGAGCAATTTATTACAAATCCCTTACAAAAATATGAGTTCCCAATGA
>NW_019014387.1:3860-20554 GCF_000150535.2 Carica papaya | reverse complement strand
TGATCTGATCATTCCACATGGGTAGTCAGAAATTTGTATATGCCCTCAGAGATGAAAGTCGGAACGACTTCGCAAAGCATGACATGAAAATCTGAGCATTTTATGATTTATTTAATTTTCTCTATTGTCAAGTATGATTTTTGTTTTATATTGATGTGACTATGATATGATGTTTCCTTAATAAATAAATATTTTTCATAAGGTAGGATAGGACTATGGCATGATCTAATAGTAAGTGTTTATAATATAATTATTCACCTTTTAAACCTTACAATATTATCTAAATACTGTTTTCCTTACTGAGCATATGGTACTCACTTTTTCAATGTCCCCCCTCCAGATGAAGAAGATAGTGAGGGACTGTTAGCTAACCTACTCATTAAATTCTATGAGGATCTCGTGGATCTACAAACCTTGAGTGCATGATCGTTCCCGCACTTTGATGAGTCCAATAGTATAATGATAGAAGTGGTCCTCTTTTTGTATTTTGATATTTGTATTTTGTAACCACTTCTGGCCTCAGTTATATATGTATATTTGAAACTCATATATTTTATAAGGAATTTGTATTAATTTGCTCTGGTGCATATAATTTTTATCATACACTCATAATCTATTTCTGTATCTGACACCCAAATGCCTTAATTAGTATTTGGGATGTCATAGATGGTATTAGAACAGTTACACAAACTAAATCCCTTACAACTGAGGCCATAGGTAGAAAGACTGTTAGGATATCTAGGAAAATAAGTCCTCTTTTCTAAATTAGACCATCAACTCGAGTCTTCCTTTCTGTTATAGGAATGATGTAAGGAAGACCTTCCATATAACGTACCGGAAGACTCGAGGCCCAGGACTATCCAACTAGGGCCAATTTTGCTGAAATCTTCTGAGTTATCCAAAGATTGATAGCAGCCATATGACAGAATCAAGCCAACCCTTGTCAACACCTTGCCCCAGAGTACCGAACAACTGAGAGGTCCGTCTCTCATAACATAGTAGAGTTTAAGAAACTTAACCCACCACACTTTGAAGGTGGCCCTGACCCCTTTAGTAGTTGAAGCCTGGATCCTGTAGATAGAGAAGCTTTTCTCTGTCTTAAACTTAATAGAGGAACAGAAGGTTCCCCTAGTAGCCTTTATGCTAAACGGTGAAGTAGCACACTGGTGGTGACTTAAGAAGGAAGTCTTTCCTACCCCTACCACCTGGGAAGTTTTCATGGATGTATTTTTTATAACTTTTTTCCAACATATGTCTGAGAAAAAAAGGAGGAGGAATTTCAGGACCTCTATCAAGAAAATCTGACGGTTGCCCAGTATGCAGCCCGATTTGTCCAACTATCTAGGTTAGCCCCTTTAATGGTCACCCCCAAAAGTTGTAAAGGCAGGAAGTTTTTGAAAGGCCTACGTGCCAATATTTATAATCGGGTTGCAATGGTGAGACCTAACTCGTATACAGAGGTGCTAGAACATGCCCAGTTGGCCAAAGACCTCATCTTGGCCAAGCACCAACACATTACCCTAGTTCGTAAATAACAACCACAACCCCAACAACCCAAAAGAAGATTGCCTGACCTAGTAAGTAACTACCCCAATAAACAAACCCGAGTTACCTTTCCCCCTACCCTTTCTCCACCTACTGGATAACCTGTCAACCTTTCCAGCCATGTCAGCATTATGGTCGCTCGCATGGTGACCTACCTTGTTGGCATATCAATTGCACATGCTATCAATGCGGAAGCACCCAACACCTTATAAAGGACTACCCTCAACAGCCGAAGGATGTGGCCAGACTTGTAGCATAGAGTCGTGTATATAACCTTGACAAACCCAGTGCCTTCCCCACTCCAATCCTTATCGAGGGTGTGCTTTCTATCCATGACACTTTTGCCAGAGCTCTGATCGATACAGGTGCTACCCACTCTTTTATCTCTTGTGCATTTGTTTGTAAATTAGATATTAGGCCTGAACCTTTAGAAGAAGTACTAGCTGTAGAAACTCCCTCTAGAGGATTATTGAAGCTCATTGTGTGTATAAAAATTGTGAAAATAAAGTTGTAACCTTGTGATCCCTGAAAATAAAATAAACATCTACTTTTGTTATTTTTTATCCATTTGTTTAACAGGAATATGGATGTTGATCCTGCTGTGTATTCCGTTCCTACTGTTTGTAACTTTTCAAAAGTATTTTTAGAAGAACTACCCGGTCTGCCTCCTCCATAGGAGATAGAGTTTTCTATCGATCTACTTCCTAGAACATAACAAATCTCAAAACTGCCTATTGCATGAGTCATACTGAGCTCGTAGAATTAGAAAACCAATTTTTTGAACTTCTCGGTAAAAAATTCATCTACTTTATTCATTCCCCTTAGGGCGCTCTACTGTTATTTGTGAAGAAAAAGGACGGCTCTCTTCAACTATGCATAGACTATTGAGAACTCAATCAAATGATAATAAAGAACAAATATCCTCTTCCTCATATTGACGATCTCTTCAAACAGTTGCAAGGAGCCATAATCTTTTTCAAGATCGACATCAGATTCCAATTGAGAGTTAAAAAAGAAGATATTCCGAAGACCGCCTTTTAGTGTCGATACGGCATGTACAAGTTCAAAGTTATGTCGTTCGAACTAACTAATGCCCTTGCTGCCTTAATGAATCTTATGAACATGGTTTTTTGGCATGCACTGGATCAATACATCATCATATTCATTGATGACATCCTAATGTACTCTAAGAGCCCGAAAGAACATGCGGTCCACATATCTTAGGTACTGGGGACACTTTGTCGAAACCAGCTGTTTGATAAGCTCAGCAAATGCTTTTTTTGGTTAAATCGGGTCTCCTTCCTTGGCCATGTAATTTTGAGCAAAGGAGTTTCTGTGAATCCGTCCAAAGTTGAAACAGTGATCAATTAGAACCCATCCACTAACGTAGCTGAGGTACGTAGTTTTCTTGGTTTAGCAGGTTACTACTGGCGATTTATCAATGAATTCTCTAAGATTGCTGCTTTATCGACCCGTCTGAATAAGAAGGGTATACCTTTTATTTAGGATTATGAATATGGCAAAAGTTTTATGGAATTGAAGTATCGTCTCACCTCTATTCGAGAAGATGGAAGATTTCAGGTTTACTGCAATGCATCTCACATTGGTTTGGGATGTGTTTTGATGCAGCATGGTAAAGTGGTTGCTTATGGATCTAGGCAGTTGAAGCCCCATGAGAGTAACTACCCTACTCACGACTTGGAATTGGCGACTATAATCTTTACCTTGAAGATATAGCACCATTACCTATTTGGTCAAACCTTTGAGATCTATACTAATCACAAAAGTTTAAAATATATTTTCTTGTATAAGGAATTAAACATGAGACAGAGACGTTGGAAGGACTTCCTGAAGGACTATGATTGTAAAATCATCTACCATTCTGGTAGAAAAAATGTGGTCGCAAATGCACTGAGCTGAAAGGAGTCCGCTATGTTAGCCCAAACCATGGCCACTAGTTGAAAATTGGTTGATGTTATGCAGGCATTCTGTCTCAACCACTATGGAACCGATGCTTACCTCGCTCATATCCGAGCTTTTCCTGATCTTTTTATGAAGATTTAGAAAGCTCAGTCCACAGACTAGGAAATCACCAAAATTTTGAGTAAGTTCACTTCTGATGAGCTTCCTGATTTTAGGCTTACCAATGATGGGTTATGCATATTTTAGGACTGTATTTAGGTCCTTGTCACTATCAGGACAGATGTTCTTAAGGCTGGTCATACCTTTAAACTGTCCATCCACCCCAAGAGTACCAAGATGTATTGAGACCTAAAGCATCAATATTGGTGGCCGGGAATGAAGAAAGACATTGTTGACTGTGTCTCCCGATGCCTTACTTGCCAATGAGTTAAGACGGAATAACAGAGACCCAACGATTTATTACAGGGCCTCTCAATTCCAGAATAGAAATAGGAGTATGTAATTATGGACTTTGTCACTGGTCTGCCCAGGACCTGTTCTGATCAAAATGCTATATGGGTCATCGTTGACAAATTTGCCAAAACTGCCCACTTCTTACCCATCAGAACCATTGACTTCACCAATAGATTAGCCCACCTGTATGTCACTGAAATTGTTTGACTCTATGGCATTTCCTCATCCATTGTCTCTTATCGAGATCCTTGATTCACCTCTCACTTTTGGGATAGCTTCTAAGAAACGGTTGGGTCTGGATTGTACTTCAGCACTGCTTATCATCTTCATACTTATGGTCATTCTAAATGCACTATCTAGACGTTAGAAGACATGTTGCGTGCTTGTGTCTTCGACTTTGGTGATAACTGGTATGAGTATCTTCCCTTGTGTGAATTTTCTTATAATAACAATTATGATTCTAGCATCGAACATGGCTCTGTATGAAGCCCTGTACGGTAGGCTCTGCTGTTCTCCCATTTATTGGAGCGAAGTCAGAAATCAGTGCAGTTTGGGACTTTATTTCATCTAGGAGACTATTGAGAAGGTTGTTATCATTTGTAGGAACTTAGCCAAGCCCATAGTCACTAGAAAAGTTACATAGATAATCGTAGAAGACCCTTGGAATTTGCTATTGGTGACCAAGTTTTCCTCAAGATTTTCCCTTACAAGGGAAAAATGTGGTTAGAAAAAAAGAAAAAGTTGAGCCCTCGTTATGTGGGACCCTTTTGTATCGTGGAACCTGTTGGACCTGTGGTGTACCACCTCGCTCTACCCCAAGAGTTTGTGGGTCTACATGATATTTTTCATGTCTCCATGCTTAAAAGGTACCACCCTGACGCTTCTCATATCATTCCTCACGAAGAGATGCAGGTTCAAGCTGATATGACATACGAGGAACTCCCCGCAAAAATCTTTGGTTGGACCAACAAGGTTTTACACAATAAGAGAATCCCCAATGTGAAAGTGTGGTGGCAACACCACACTTCGGACGAGGCGATATGGCAGTTGGAGAGTGAGATGAGAGAGAAGTTTCCAGACTTATTCATGACAAATTTTTGGGACCCAACTTTCTAAGGTGGGGGGAATGTAACACCCCGCAAATCTTCACGCTTAATTTGTAATTGTGAACCCCATTTATTTTGGCCCTAAGGCCACTAAACTCTTCAAATTATCTCGTAGTTTTTAATTTTAATTAAATGCTATATTTTGTAAATTTGATTCGTATGTTTAATTTATTTAAATTTATTCTTTAAATCAATATTTTTATTATTTTGTCGTAGGAATTTTATATTTTGTTATTTTTTATTTAAAAATAAATTTTCAGGAGAAAAAACTGAGAAAAGGCAGAAATCCTACTGGAAAACGCCCCCGGGAAAGGACCCGCTCGCACATGCGTGCCCGTGGCCAACACAGGACATGCGCACTGTGCACACATCCCATCCACATAGGGCGCGAGGCAATCTATGTGTGCATCCCATCGCGCATAGACTGGCGTAGTTCGCACTCATCCCATCGTGCGCAGACTGGTGCGACGTCATGTGCCCTGTGCGCACGCGCGCTGTCCGTGCAGTCGGCTGGGGTAACGTATTGCTTCCTCAGGCAGTGCACACCGCCCCTTGGGCCCTGTACTCTGTCTTGGGTACCATGCGCCGCCGATTAGATGACAAGCCACTGCTATCTTAGGCGGTGTGTCGTGGTTGCTTGGGCAACGTGCCACCGTTGTTTGGATAGTGTGCCTCTATTTTTTGCACTGCTGTCACATCGCGTCATCCGTTCGTCAATCACATCCGTTAGTCGTCACATAACTCATTCCCATTGACTTTCTCTCTCCTCACCAGATCTCACCACTTGGCACAAATTCAATAGTCCTTATTTTCTATAAATAAGGACCCTCGCTTCACCATTTCCTCATCACTTCCATTCCATTCTTCCATTCTCCACAACTTAGAGAGAGAGGGAGTGATCTAGAGAGAGAATGAGAGGAGAAGAAGAAGAAAAGGTGTAGGAAAACTTTGAGGTTTCAGTAAGGAATTTAATATTTACTTTTAAACATCTTAAGGAGCATTTTTAGAGTCAAAATTATAAAGCTTGAAATTATGATTTGCATCATACCCAAATGAAGTAAATTTTACTTGATAAAGCTTGTTATATGATCGTATATGCACTCAATGATTTGCATGTAGTTTAAATGATATAATTTTTGTGATCAATTACTGAAATGTGAAAAGGAGATTAAGCATGAAATGGTACGAAAAATTTATATCTATAATGACATGCATAATGCATCAAGTGTTTTGTTAGGCTTTTTATCTTTGAGGAATTTCTATTTCTCCCCCATCTGGTTTGAAAATATGTGAGAAGACCGCTCTCTGTAGATGACAATGTACCCTCTGACAAGAGTGGTGACGCGATATATCTGTTAGGGATCACCTTTGGCGAAGTACGATCGTGGCCATAAACTATTTGGTAAGACCACTGTTGTTGGCATGACCATGATCATAGATCGTGTCATGGTTTGGAAAGCTGCAAGTGTGTTGTTGGTTTAACAAGCCGCAAATTGCTGTTATATCTTATCTGGTCATTCCACATGGATAGTTGAAAATCCGTATCTGCCCTCAATAGATGGAAGTGAGAATGACTTTGCGAAGAATGACACAAAAATCTGAGTACATCATGATTTATTTGATTTTCTCTATTATTAGCATGATTAATTTGATTGATATGACCACAACATGATGAATCTGATATTTTTTTAATAAATAAATTATTTTCATAAATTAAGAAATGACCCTAACGTGACTCCTAATGGTAAGTGTTAATGATGTAATTATTCACTTTTAAAATCTTATAATTTTATTTAAATATTATTTTCCTTACTGAGTATATGGAACTCATCCCTTTTCATGCCCCCATAATGAAAAAGATAGTGAAGAACTGATCGCTGACCTACCCCTTGAAATCTATGAAGATCCCATGGACCCACAAACCTTGAGTGCATTAGCTGTCCTGCACTTTGATGAGTCCATTCACATAGTGAAAGAAGTGGCCCTTTTTATATTTTGATATTTTGTATTTTGTTATCACTTCTGGCCTCAGTTATATGTATAATTGGAACTCATATATTTTGTAAGAAATTAGTAATAATTTGCTCTGTTGCATACAATAAACTATTATGCACTCGTAATCTATTTTTGTATTTGACACCCATATGCCTTAATTTGTATTTGGGATGTTACAAGTCCCACGTTGGCCCCGCGCACGGAGGTCATCGTGGGTGGTGTCCTTCTTAAGGGTATTTTTCGTGGGATTTTTCTATCATTTTCTTGTTCATTTTTTCCTAAAACCTTTTTAAGTAAATTTTAAAAAATAAACTTTAATAATTATTTAAACTAAATAACTAATAAATACATAAATTCAAAAAAATTAAATTTTCATCCATAAATTAAAGCATGGAATTTTAAAGAGTTCAAATGGCCTCAGGGCCCGAATAATTAGGGGTTCATAATACAAATTAAGCACAAATATTTTGGGGATGTTACACTCTCATCTCTCTTTGGCCATCTATAACTAAATTGAGGGGTGGAGCTAATGACTCCTTTATAAGACGCTTTGATCTTTAATTGCCTTTCAATCTTGGTGGCCATGTGTTATATGTCTTCCAAATTGATGTAGTGTTGTAATTCGATGATGTTGACAATTTCTCTATTCAAGCCGCCTAAGAATCGAGCCATGGTGGCTCTAGAATTCTCATAGACCCCTACTCAGATCGTAGGTTCCTCGATCTCTTTTTGGTACTCTTCTACTAACTTGGATCCCTGAGTCAAGTGTTGAACCTTCTAGTTCATATCCTTGTTAAAATAAGAGGGACCAAACTTTTTTCTCATGATGGATCTCATTATCTCCATGTGGAAATGGGCCCATCTCCATCACGTCTCCTGAGGCGATCAACTAATCCCACCAAACTAAGGCATAGTAAATGAACTCAAGGGTTGCCAGCTTACTCTTCTTCTCTTCACTATAATTGTGGCAGTTAAAGATGCATGATACGCCATGGGTAAACCCAAATGCTCAAGCTACCCACAAGAGGTAACATAAATGCAAGGTAACAAATTTCTGCAAGATTGCCCGCAGCCTACAGGTGTAGGAAGGTGTCACGCACGTGCCAACTATTATGGGCATGTGCGCAGCAAGACAACCATGTGTGCATGCAAATGCCTCTTAGGAAGAGCCTGCATCCAACAAAGTGGTATTTTACCCGCTAAATAGAAGTAGTTTGCCCCTACAAGGATTCCCATAAGTCCTACTTGAAAATGTCTTAACTCCAATAAGTCGGTCCAAGATTTAACTAAAAGACCCAAATCAAGGGCCCAAAAAGAACTAAAGGAGGCTCGACCTTTAAAAGTGCAAAGAAGGTCCTAAAAAGGACCAAGAGGCCAAGGGGACCCGTATCATGATCCATACATACGAGCATGTGCCACTTGCATATATGGCCGTGTGACTAAGGCAAAGGAGAAGCATGCTTGCGCGGGACTTCTTCTCCTGTGAGAGTCCTTCCTCACTCAAATGCTTCTCATTTTTTTAGCCAAATTTAAGAGTCTCTTTTAGACTCAGGGTGCAACAAGGAAGAGATAAAGAAGAAGAGTCCAATAGTAAAACAAAAAAATAGTTTTACAGCATGAAGAAGTCCATGGGAAAGCAATCTGATGACTTGAGGAATCCTGCTCGCACAACGAGTCTAACCTGTCAAGACTTCTTGTAATTTTTAAATGTTTCTTGTTTTCTTTATGTCTTTATTAAGGTGGAATTCACCATAGGATTTGACATTCAACTCCTCAGTCTAACCTGTTCATCCTGATAGCTATGTCTCTAACTACGAGACTCAACATGATGAACATATCCACCATCCTTTCCTCTATGATGGCGAGTCTACTATTCTCACTTGGGCAAGACATGGTGAATACTTATAAAGTAAAGATTAGTGAAAAAAATTATCTCCTTCACCTTCACTCGTGTTTACATCACAACTCTCAACACTCAATCTTCTTTCCTTAAGTTGAGCATTTGGAATCAGATCCTCTTAAATCAAGACTTGTGCATTAGTCTTAAGACACCACAAAGAATCCTAAAAGTGATCTTGTTTTTAGAGGCTCATAAATAAAACACACAGATGAAGAAGATGTGATGGTTTAATTAATATAGTGCTAAGTAGCTAAAACGCAATTAACTACTTAGAATGCGTCACATAACTAAAGCAAAATTGAATGAATGAGACATAGAGCGCAAGGAAACAAATATGGACTTAAAGCATAATGGATTCAATCAATCCTATTGGATAATACCGAAATACTATTCCTAGTTATTCTACCTGATGACGGTAAGCAAGAATTTTCGCACATCTTTTTAAGGGTGAGGTAATGGCCTTGCTTAGGGGATTGAGTGATGGCAATTGACACTTAATAATTGATTGATGTCGATTCACACTTTGAATGCAACAACACAATGAACCCGAATTGCCTTATGTTGTGCAATTTGTTCTCTTTTTGTTTTTAATATAATTATTTTTTTAACTAATTGGATAAACAAGAGATCACTTGAAAATTAGGGATGAATAAAAATAAAGTGATATGTAAATAATGAATTAGCAATCAATCAAAGTGCTAATTATAGAAAACAAGGATGCAGATAATAAATTTAAAGATAATAGATTTATTTGGAGTATAAGCTCTACTACTAAATGAGGTGTAATTCAGGATCAATATTGCAATAAAAAATCCTGTATATAAAATTAGCATGCAGAAATTTTAAGTCCCTAAATAAATCATCCCTACTTAACGCAATAATTCACCTATAATTAAGAATTAAGGTAAGTGGGAATAAAAGGGAATAGAAAAGATGTCATGACTTATCCGATAAGTCAATTCAATTCCTTGGCTCAATAAGACGGTTGAAACAACCTTACTTTAAAGAACACTCACTCACAATTAGCAAAGGTAAAAGCAAATAATTTGATATTTTATTGATTGGAAATTTTGATTGTAATTACAACCTAAGGGTGAGTCCTTTATATGCACTTTCACCGCATTAATTCTAATTGAAATCAAACTTTAAAATTCTTATAAAACACTTAATTTAACTTAATGTAAAAATCAATTAAAATAATAATTAAAATAACCAAAACTAATTAGGATAGTTCTTCTCATCTCTTAGCCGAATCTTTGAATCCTTCATCTTCTTGATTTGTCTTTTTTTAATTTAATTAATTTCCTTGAAGAAATAAAATTTAAGATGATTGAAGCTTGTAGGTTTGAGGTGTGAAACATGTGAGGAATTCAGCTAGGAAGACCTCTTGCTTGGCCAAATTCCTTGTGAAGCTTGAAATTTCTTTCTCTCTTAAAGGTGTTGTCTTTATCTTGAGTTCTCTTTTTTACTTCCAATCTAACTTTTCATGGATGAATCCCACCTGAAACTGACATAAAAAAATGTGAAAATTAAGAGAGAATTAGAATCCCTCTCGGTTGGTATTCTTCTTCCTCTCAAGTTGCTCTTCCCACCGGTTTTTCTTGAGCTACGACTCTTCTTGCGTGATCTTCAAGCTTTCTTCTTCTTTATGCCACACGGTTAAGTATGAAAAAGACTCTAGTAATCGAGTGGGAAAGGAGGAGAGTTGTTTGAGGACTCTCCTCACGGATGGGGGAGTCCCACATGTGCCCTTGCCTTGCATGTATGTGTTAGGGTGCTCACATGCATAGAGCACTTTTGTTGTGAGTCCCTCAAGTTTCTTAGGCCCATCTTAAACTTCTTTTGGGCCTCCAAATGCCGCATCTTGCTTAACTCACTCTTGGGCTCTTGAGTTGGTCCTTTTTTATGAATCATAGACTAGTTTCTTGGAGTTAAGGCTAAGGACCATTGAATATTGCTTACATACTCATTGGATCGCATTTCTTTGATTGATCTTGACCTTGGGATGGTGTAAGAGTGGTCTAACCATGTCTGTCTTCATGATGGACTTGTGGGAGTCCTTATAAGAAGATGTTTCCTTCTTTTTATGGGAGAAGTCCCTCATCTCGTATGTGTGCGGGCCTTCCTATTGTGTCTGCATGCGCGTGCCGCTCTCATGTTGTGTGTGTGTGTGTATGACATGTGCATCTCCTGTGTGGGCACATGCTCGCGAGATCCTAGTTGTTCGTGGGAATCCAACATCTTACAGGATTGTAGTGTCTTCGCAGCCATGTCATTCAGAAAGTGATTAGTTATAGTCATACTGAACAACGTATGGGGATGCCAAGAGGTACTCATACCAAACGAGACATGGGAATGCCCATGTGAAGTGTTAAGTTTTCACTATGCTTATCCATATGGTAGAGGCACGATGAAACTCTATAATAAGTAGAAGTGAAAAGGTAAGAATCAATAAAAGTATGTGCATACGTGAATAAGTGTATGTGATATCAGTAAGTGTAAGTGAATATATATGAATATGTGATATGTATATTTGTGAAAAAGTGAAAAGTATAAGAGAATCCGATAAGATAAGTATAAAGTGTATGTGAATTCAATAAGATATGTGCAAAAGTGAATTATGAAAGTAAGAAAAGAAAAGTGGAATAAGAAAATTGGAAATCCAAATGTGAGTAAATCAAAATCTAATAGTTACATAGCAAGAAGATACGAAATGAAGAAGACAAAGAAGAATTAAGATTTATCAAAGGAAAGATAAATCAGTGATTTGTTTAAACATAATAAGTTATTAGAAATTTTATCCCAATGAAATATATTTTTTATAATAAATCCTTTAGTAGTTTTTATAATTAAATTAATTTTTTATAATATAATATCATGTTGGTGTTTTATGTTTTCTACGGATATTGATAGATTGTCCTATGAAAATAAAATGTTATATTCTTATTGAGCAAGTGAATGCTCATTCAAAAAATTCACCATCGTGATTTTTAGATCAGGAAAAACTATGAAGAAAGTTTGAGCAACTATGAAATTTGGAATCCAGATAGTTTAATTTCATAGTGTACTGATGTGAGCAAAGGCAAGGGACATTTCCACAAGTTTCAAGGCTCCCATGAGAAACACGAATCTCGTAGATAGCTGGGATCCTACGGGATTGTTACCTGCACACAAACAATCGCATGGGAATGAGGTAGCATGCATGCACATACAATACAAAATTCGTGCGTGCACACGAAGACACAATAATAAGGCACTTGCATTCACATGAGTGGAGATTTCCTGCATGAGAAAGGAGAGTCCTCCTCCTACAAGGAAATCCATTAATCCAACTTTAAAAAGGACTTAATTTTTTATCCAAGCTAGTTTCCTAAACCAGCCAACAACAAGAAATTGAGCTTGAGGCTCACTTGGAATCCTGCAAGCTTGGGGATTCCCGACGAGGAAAAGGGTCAAGTCTTGGCCCTAAAAAAAGTAAGTCTTGACCCACTCAGCCTTAAGGTCCCATGACATGCTTCACATATGTAGCCGTGTGTGATTCACACACTTGGCCAAGAGGGATGACGACGGGAGAGTCACACTTATATGGGAATCTTTCCTCCATGAGGAGTCTGACTCTAAAACCACTTCTCCTCTTAATTTTCTTCAAGAATTCCACTCAAAGTGAAGGAGAAGAGATCTAGAAGAAGTACAAGAATGCATCCTAGGAGGAAAGGAACTAGCAAAAAGCGTTCAAAGAGGAAAAAGAATTCATGTCCATGCGAGAATTCAACCCGAGAGGAAGTCCTACTTCTCTTCTCTTTTACTTTCAATTTTTTTTATTAATTTGACTTGCTTTTGGACTATTTTTGCTGCCTATGAATACATCTAAATGTTTCAAGCATTATATTCCAAAAAGGATTTAAAAAAATATTCAAGAAAGGAAGAGTTAAAGGCCATGAAGGAATATGGGAAGTTCAGGATCTTTTTGACACCCATGAACCTTGCACAAACCTATGTAATTAGAAAACCTAAAATCCCTAATTAACCTACCCTACTTGAACCACATTCAGTAGTTTGAATGCAAACTAAGGTAACTAGGAATTGAAAAGATGCCATGGTGTACCCGATAAGTTTATTCGGTTCCCTAACTCACAACACAGTTGAAGCAACCTCCTTCATTGAACACTTACTCAAGCTGAAGCTTAGAAGCAAGATTTGCAAAGAAACATTCAAACTAAATATTTTAAATTTTATTGATTTCTCAAAGTTATTAAAGTTATGAATTACAAGCTAATGGTGAGACCTTTATATAGGCTTCACTTGTCTAATATGACTAAAAGTTGGATAAGTTTTAAACTAGAAAATAATAAACTAATATTAAAAAAACTTATTTTAATATAAAATCTAATAAAATAATTAATTAAAATACCAAAATATTAATTTGGATAAGTTTTCCTCTCTTATGGTCGAATGGAGTCTTCTTCTCAAACTAGGCATCCTTAACGCTTTAATAATCTTTAAGAGGAGTTTAAAAAGCTTGAAGATGTTAGAATTTAAGTAGGAGATGGGAAGGAGAATTTAACAAGAAGAAGGAAGCTTTGGCCAAAAGGTTTGAGGCCTTGGTTTCCTTCTCTTTCTTAAATTTTTCTTCTTTCCTCTTAAAAAGAATAATCCTTGTTGGTGTTTAGCTCTTTAAGCTTAGAATATTCCATTGAAAAGGGGAATCCTTCCGGAATTTGGCCTTGGTATGGGAGAGTGAGTCATTTTTCCCTATTGGGTTTGGACTCCTCTCATTGGTCTCCTCTTGCTTCTCGATTTCTTGGCTTTTTTTTTTTCTAGAACTCCTTTAACCAACTTCTCCTTGACCTCTTCTCCTTATTTCTTATCCAATCTGTAATGGAAGCTTGGTCCTCCTCAAGCTTGATAATGTTAAGAGATGTGGGCTTTGTTGCACGAGCGAGCTACCTTTCTCCACTTTTTTTCTTGGCCATGCGAGCCAAAGGCCAAGATCTTGCTTGGTCACGCACCCCCTCATTTTCATGGGAGATTGCTTGCTAGTTTTGGACCTCCAAGACTGACCCTGGGCTTACACACTTTTGGCCCCTTCAGTTTGGACCTTGGAAAGCCCTTTTGGGTCAATCTCGTTGAGCAAGGTCAAAGGGCCTTTGATTCTTGGGCCTAGTTCTTTGAGCTAACTTCCTTTGGCCCTCTTAAATGGCTCTTGGTCTGGAAACAATTTAGGAAACATGGGAGTCTCAATAATAATTTCCTTTTTGGCCTTAAAATTGTGAAAATCCATCTTAGGGTAGGAATTTTTTTTCTCGTGGGATTGGAAATCCTCGCGGGCGCGATATTTCACTTCTGTGTGCCCTGCTTGTGCGCACGCGTTGGGTGTGAGTGTGCTGCCCCCGTGCATATGCATACACCTGGTCTCACATGTTACATGCATAAGTTCTCTCGCCTGTGCATCTGCAGGCTTGCAGGTATTTTTCTGTAGGAATTCTTAATCTCACAAGTGTCTTACTTCTTATGGGACACTCTCTTGGGGGCTTGCTTAAGTCTTCTTGAGATCACATCATCCCCCCCTTCTTCACAAGGCTTTGTCCTCAAATTTGACTTTTCATCAATACAAGAATCTGGTGAAAATAAAGAAGCTAGAAAAATATGAAAATAATTTGGTGAGTACTGAAGGACACTAGAACATATCCTCATATGGAATTCCTCCATCCTTTATACCTTTGAACCCATATATGGGCAAGAAATGGGCGGTCTTAGTTAGTCTATCAACGATGACCGAAATAGCTTTACGATAAAGAACAAGTTCTGGGTAGTCCAGTGACAAAATCCATGGTTACATGCTCCCACTTCTATTCCGATATTGGGAGGCCCTGTAATAAACCGCGGTGTCTCTGTTTTTTTGCCTTAACTCGCTGGCAAGTAAGGATATAGTCAATAATGTCCTTCTTCATTCCCAGCCACCATTATTGATGCTTCAGGTCCTGGTACATCTTGGTACTCTCGGGGTGGATAGATAGTTTGGAGGCATGGGTAGCCTTGAGAACATATGTCCTAATAGCTACAGATACCCAAATTCAGTATTGAAATCTACACAACCCATCATCTGAAGGGAACTCATCAGAAGAGAACTTACTCAAATTTTTGGTGATTTCTTGGTTTGTAGACTGAGCTTCCCAAATCTTCATGAAAAGTTCAGGCAAAGCTTGGATCTGAGTCAGATAGGCACCGTTGTCATAGTAGTTGAGGTAGAATGTTTGCATAGCATCTACTAACTTCCAACTGGAGGCCATGGTTTGGGCCAACATTACGGGCACCTTTCGTCTCAGTACATCAGCCATTACATCCCCTCCACCGGATGGTAGATGATCTTGCAGTCGTAGTCCTTTAGGAGGTCCATCCAGCGTCTCTATCTCGTGTTCAGTGTAATGGCCGCCAACTCCAGGTCATGAGTAGGGTAGTTCCACTCATGGGGTTTCAAATGTCCGGATCCATAAGCGACCACTCTACATTGCTGCATCAAAATGCATCCCAAGCCAATATGAGATGCATCACAGTAGACCTAAAATCTTCCAATATTATTGAGGAGGATCAACACTGGGGCAGAGGTATAAGATGATGCGTTAATTCCATAAAACTTTCAACACATTCGTAATCCCAGATAAAAGGTACATCATTTCAATCAACTGAGTTTATTGTCCAGAGCAACATTCTTAAAAAATTCATTGATGAATTGCAGGTAGTAACCTGCCAAGCTAATGAAACTACGTACCTCAACTGCATTGGTGAGCGGGTTTCAATAGGCCACCATTTCAACCTTGGCCGGATACACAGAAACTCCTTCACTTGAAATCACATGACCAAAAAAAAAAAGAAACTCGATCCAACCAGAAGGAGCATTTGTTAAGTTTAACAAATAGTTGGTTCTGAAAAAGTTTCTCCAGCACTTCAGACAGGTGGACTGTATGTTCCTCTGGGCTCTTGGAGTACACTAGGATGTTATCAATGAATACGATGATGTATTGATCTAGTGCATGCAAAAAAATCCTGTTCATGAGATCCATGAAATCAGTGGGGGCATTAGTTAATCTGAACGGCATCATCTTGAACTCGTACAGGCTGTAACTTCACCGAAAAGCAGTCTTTAGAATATCTTCTTCTTTCACTCTCACCTAGTAGTATCCCGATCTAAGGTCGATCTTGGAGAAAACCGTGGCTCCTTGCAATTGGTCTAAAACATCGTGGATTCGAGGTAGGGGATACTTGCTCTTTATTGTTACTCGGTTGAGTTCTCGGTAGTCTACACATAGTTTGAGGGAGCTGTTATTTTTTTTCACAAATAAACTGGAATGCCCCAAGGGAAGTTATTAGAGCGAATAAACTTCTGACCAAGAAGCTTGAAAAGCTGGTTTTTCAGTTCTACTAGCTGAGCATGATTCATGCAATAGGCAAGTTTCAAAATTGGTTGGGTTTTAGGAAACAGTTTGATAGAAAATTCTACCTCTCACGGGGGAAGTAGTCAATGTAATTCGACGAAAAAAACTTCCGAAAAGTTACAAATAATGGAATGGAATACACAACAAGATCAACATACATATATTTCTAGAAAAACATCAAAACTTGAGAAATCTAAGAGTATTAAGTATACAAATACTTCTATTTCCTCAAGTTTTATCTTACAATTTTTATACACACAATGGGCTTCTAATAATCCCCTATATAGGGAGTCTCTATAGTTAATATTTTTGTAAAGGTTCGAGCCTAATATCAAATTT
>NW_019014386.1:0-49325 GCF_000150535.2 Carica papaya | reverse complement strand
AATACATGTACATTCCATCTTTTATGGCGTCACACGGCAGCAGGCGAGACTTTCTCTTGGAAACCCAAGTTCTTCAAAAATAAATAAAATTTAAATATATAGTATTAAACTGGACCCAATGGGCCGAATACGAGCCCACAGATTCCGTATACGTTGGACTTAATATGGGTTCTCAAGTGTGAACATTAAAAGCCCAATTGATGGCCCAAAATACTCTTTTCAATTTACACGTGGCAAAATCATAAGGGCCCAGTAGTAGCTTACAGTTGTTGATTTGGATTTGCTTTGATTCGAGGACGAGAGAGTATCAAGCAAACACATATCAGAAGCTTGGCGAAGCTGCTATTCTTTGCGTACTATAAAAGGAGGGCTTAATACCAAAACAATGGCTTCTTCCACTCTCCTTGGCAGAGTATCGGCCTGCGTCACTTCCTCCACGATACGACGACGTTTGCCCCTCGTTGGAGCGTTTTGCATGCTTAGCTTCGGTCTCTCCAATCTCTATCCTTCTCTCTCTTCGTCTTCCTCCAAAACGGGTTCTGCTCACTCTCTCCCCTTCCCTCCTCTCTTACGGTACCTGACCCTCTCTTCTCCTGTTAAATTCGTCATTTGATCGATTAGTCACTGCTTCTAGCTTTTTTCTTGTTCATGTGAATAGAATTGTGGTTTTCAGATCAAAATTTGGTGCTTCATCGGTCAAGACTACTGGTACGATCAGAATGGAAGGGAGCAGTAACACTGTCCCGAGCATTGTTGTTTACGTTACTGTGCCTAATAGAGAAGCAGGTACTGTGTTGAGTACCTATTCTTTTTTTTAGCTATAAAGTGGAATTTTTTTGGCGAGGGTTTGATTAGAGGATTAATCTTGATTGGACTCTCGATTGACTAGCTTTATGGCTTAATCAGGATTGTGAATTTGGTTTCCTTCTGAATTATCCCTGAGCTGTAGAATCTTGGATTGCATTTAGCATTATGGAATTTGCTTATTACTAAAGTTCTTTTAGTACTTTAGCCCCCTTTTCCCGCATTGATTTCTGGTTAATTGTTTTCAACATTATTAATCATTTTCTGATGTGATTATAAATCTTGAAATAATTAATTTTGTTTAAATGTAATATGCTGTTAAAAGTTAATCTTATTTTTTGGAAGCCTCAAATTGCAGACTTAAAAATAATTAATTTTATTGCTGGCAACATTCATGCAGGGAAGAAGTTAGCTGACAGCATAGTAAGAGAGAAACTTGCAGCATGTGTGAACATAGTGCCAGGCATGTCCATCATTCTTCTACTTCATGCTGTGTATTGTGTTCCCTTCTAATCTGTTTTAACCCTGAGGAGGTTTCTTTCCTTAGATTAAATCTCACATATTTTGGCCTTTCAGCACTCATTGCTAGAATCATACTTAGAAAGTTAAAGAGGGTTTTCAGACTGTAGGGCTTGGTAGAAATTTTTTTTTCTAGCAGTTATTACATAAATCCGTCCTCAAGGAAAGAAAGAAACATGAGTTGGGTGGGGAAAGCGTTCTGTGGTCTTGTTGTTTCTGAAAAAATGTCTTTCTATGTTTTTAATTGCTTTTTGAGGGAAAATATCTTGTTTAGTTGCTGGCTTGTTTTCATGAAGAGTGTTTCAACTTTGAGATCAGCTTCAAAAAGTGATAGTTGCTAGTACATTATTGCCAATGTGATCACTGTTTCTTTGTTTTTGTTTTACCTTGCATAAGTATCCCAGAGCTATGATCTATAACTGCTCGAAACTATTTTGACTGCCTCTATACTTATTTTGAATGCAGGCATTGAGTCAGTATATGAGTGGGAAGGAAAGGTACAGATTTTAAATCCCTTAGATAAGCTAACAATTTTGACAGTGTAAAAAATAAAATCCCTTGCTTGTCCATTTTTTTGGTGTTAATAGGCGATCTTTGCTTGCTGATTTAAATAATTTCTTTTATTTTCTTCGCAACTTGATTCACAAAGTTATTTGGCTGCAGGTCCAAACAGATTCTGAGGAACTGCTCATAATCAAGACCAGGCAATCCCTCTTGGACGCTCTGACAGAACATGTCAAGGCAAATCATGAATATGAGTAAGCGTTGTGCTCTAGAATCAATTCTAAACAATAAGCTAGAGTAGTAAAGTTACAGCTATGAAATGTTATGGTAATTTACGCGATTAGGTAAGTCTAGTGCTTTATCATCACTCGCACGAAGCACTGTAATCAATCAACTTGACAAAGTTCAATCAACCTGCATTTTTCACAAGCTAATATTGGGTCACACTTTCGGGTGGAGAAATCAGGGAATAATAATATTGTCTTGCAATGAGGTCTGCTTGTGTTTAATCCCTTTGCCTTTCCTTTTTTTTTTTTTTTTTTTGCAGCGTACCAGAAGTGATAGCCTTGCCAATTCTTGGAGGTAGTCTCCAGTATCTTGAATGGGTCAAAAACAACACAAAGGGGTGAGTTCTCAAGGATCTTTAGTGCATAAACGATGTATCTTTGGCCAAGCATTGGTTGTTTCATTATCCATGCAGACGGCTTCCTCTTACCATGAATAAAGCTGAGTATGGGATGTTTGTGATTTGTCAATTAGGAACAGAAATCTAGTATTTAATTAAGAAGCTGCTTTGAGTTTTCTGTGATGGGTGAAGTTGTAAGATATAGACCTGCATTGAAGTTAATGGGAGATGCTTTTCTTATTTGCAGTCTGTTGTTATATTTGCTTCATCTTTGTTCGTAAGATGATTTATAAGCTCTCTATAAACATCCGGAGTTTTTGGGAAAATAATATTTATAATTTAAAATTTTGATAAAATGATTAAAAAAAATACACGGGATTAAGAATTTTGTAAATTTTAATAGGGAAATTTTAGCAAGAAGTATGAAAAGCAAAATAAGCAGCATTCGAAGAAATCACTGCTTATAAACTGATTTAACTCCAAAAAAAGTGAAATCAAACACCTTTAATAAAAAAATCTAACTTCCAAGGAAATAGTTCTTACTTTTCATTTTTCATTTTTTTTAAAATTATATAAGTTAGTTAATTAAAAAAATGATAATAATAATAATAATATTCTGCTCGTATTATTTTGAGTATTTTTCAATGAAACTATTCCGCTCGTGTTCTAAATTATTTTGTGTATATTTTGTTCACTGGGAGATATGATTATAAACAATAAAGATGTGAATAATATTAATCAATTAGTGCAACATAGCCTAGATAGTTGGAGTCACAATGTGACATTATAATTGATTTTTCAATGAGTGACGTTTTTTGGCCTACAAATCAATTATTATTTATGGAGAAGGGACAAGACCCAGCTCATCTCCACGCAACGAGCTGCCAATAAGTTACATATTATATAATTAATTAGACAAAATGTATAAATATAGTTTTCTAGATATTCCACAAAATTGCATAATTATATATACATAGATACATAAACTAAAAAAGTCAACACATCTTATATGCCTTCTTACCTGGATTTTACCAATTCATATGTTTTTATTGTTCCCTCAATTCAAATTATCTTAAAGGGTCTATAAGTTAGTTTAATGGTGAATTTGATAAAGCTACAATAGCAAGTTTAAAGTTTATACCAGTAAGTCAACATATCTGGAAAAAAAATATACTTTTAGCCTAAAAACCACGGTACGTGCATATATATAATATATATTTCGAAGGGCAAGACACTGAGAACTGGGACTCACAACTGCTAGGCCTCTGGCTGTGGGTCTCTGTTTATTTTTCCCCTTCATCTTTCCTTTCTTCCCATTATAATAATATAATTATAGACAGAGTCGACAAGTGTAGCTTGTATTGATAAGAAGGTAGGTCCTCTGTTTTGATTACCGGGTTCAGTTTTTGTTGATAGTACTCTGGAATTAAAATTACAAATACATAAATTAAAGCCCGTATGAGAATATTTTCTCAAAATGATCCAAATTCTGTAAAAAATTTCATGAGAATACTTTTATTGCTAAAAGAAGTATAAATATAATCTGACAGTAAGCGACCAAGTTCATATTTTATATAAGATCAGGAGACGGAATTGAAAAAAACTTAAATCTGAACAAACAAGAACTTTCACTTCCGGAATCCCAGTGCATTCAAAAGCCAATTCTGTGATTTTGTGCCTCCTTAAGCTGCTTGTTCTCTTATCGGTCTAGATTGTGTCTAAAAGACATTGCTCTTTAAATAATTAATAAAGGCCATTACACAAACTAACATGAACAATTAAAAATGTAGCCAGATGATATTGGCTCCAAAATGCTACCTATTCAAATCATTTAGCAAATTGCACGACATGTTTTGAGTCTTCAATATAAAAACATCATGGTCATCGTCATGGCCATATGCCTATATTCTTTCTTTTTTTAAAATTTTTTTTAAATGAACACACTTTTAATCGGCACAAAACAAATGACATTCAAAGCCCACCTCCTCCAAAAGAAGAATAGGGACGGGATCAAGCTTACAGGTTCTTCTATGGCTCATCTAATTGGTCCTGCACAAAATCACATATCAAACCCATGTCAGATTCTACTCAGACATCAAAAGCTGAAAATGTTTCAGAGAGAGAAAAGTTCTGCATTGACCTGGACATCAGATGTCCACAGAGTGAGGTTGTCCCTCAAGAGTTGCATGATAAGGGTGCTGTCCTTGTAGGATTCTTCTCCCAAGGTGTCGAGCTCAGCAATAGCTTCTTCAAATGCCTAACACGAAGTACAGTGAAAGTGGGTTAAGGCATCTCTGGTACATGACACAGTAATAAAGTAAATCTGAACTTCTATTATAGCCTTGATAAACATAATAGATGCAATTGGGAAAGGATGCAAATCGGATGGCTCTAGCAACATACCAAGAAATGACTTTAATAAGATTTAATTTTGCACATTTTCTGTGGAATATCATCAATTTTATTCTTATAAGCATTAGCAAGTATACATCGTAACTTTATTCTTAAAGTCACTGCAAGTTATAGCCTTGTCCAACAGGCCAAGATAATCTTTAAACTTCATTCTTATAGAATTGGCAAGTATAACTACGGATCAATAAGCAACAACCATAAGGGAAATTCTACCATGCCCGAATGATATGAGGTCCCTTCTCAATAATTAATTGGGGAGAAAAGAAAAACTGGGGGAGTATATTTTCATGTTAACAAATCTTTCCTCCCTGATCAACAGTCACAAACATTTATTCTCAAATTATCAACCGCTGGTGTACATCTACTTTATAGTACTTGGGAGAATGGAGTCCATGGTAAAATTCCAGAAATGCCGTGAAAACTTATTTTAGTTTCCTCCTGACCAAGTCCTGCAATCGAGTAAAAAGTCAAAGACTCAAAAATGAAGACAATGAACTGCAAACCACATCTTAATTCTCTTATCAAAGTCCACAGAGGCTAACTCAGACCAAAGTCAATTTCATAAAATTGAAGAGAAGCAAAGAAACTTTCAACCTTGGATCTGGATAGTCTCAAAACTGAGCTTAACCTAAACTATCTTAGAAGAATTGCCTCAACTGAATATATCTAAGACTGAAACTATATAACTGATGGTTCGCTCCAGCCTCCAGCAACAAACGAGAAAACAACTAATCCCACAAAAGGATGGGTAAGAAATCAGGGACAGAGCATACCTGCTTGGCCATGCTACATGCTTTATCAGACTGATTGAGAATCTCATAGTAGAATACCGAGAAATTTAGTGCTAGCCCCAACCTTATCGGATGTGTTGATGCGAGATCGGCAAGAGCAATGTCCTACCACACATGAAAACAACCATAAAAATAAGCAAATCAAATAGTTAAAACTTCTCAAAATTTACCAGAATCCTAATTTCTTTGAAACCATTGGCCTAATCATAGCTCTAACTTCGTCAAAATAACTTTGAAACCCAAATAATTCTCCATTTGATAGACAAGAAAATATCCAAATTCTCTGTTCCTTTGCCCATAAAAGGCAAAAATGTGTTTAAATTTCCTCGATTTCACTTCCTTCCCCGCCCTCTCCCGTAAAGCAACCAGACATCAAAATTCCTAAGCCAATAACCCAAGATCTTGTGTTTCAATACCTTCAATTTGCCCTCCCAATTTTCCTACCCTTCTAAACAGCCAATCAGCACTATGCAAATCCAGTTAAGAAAAACACACTAAGCAACAGAAAAGAATGAAAAAAAAGGAACCTGAGCAGCCTTGTAAGAAAGCATAGTATCCTCAGCGGCGGCTTTCCTTTCATCACCAACCTTAAACTCGGCCAAGTACCTGTGGTAATCCCCCTTCATCTTCAAGTAGAATACCTTGGATTCACTCGCTGTAGCAGAAGGTACCAGATTCGAGTCCAGCAACCTCAAGATGCTAGCACATACCTCGGAGAGCTCGCTCTCGATCTTCGATCTGTATTCCTTGACGAGCACCACGTGTTCATCGTTCTTCCTACCTTCCTCCTTCTGTTCGATCGAACTGACGATACGCCAAGCCGCCCGAAGCGAGCCGATCACGTTTTTGTAGGCAACGGAGAGCAGGTTCCGCTCCTCAACGGTGAGCTCACCGGCCGGCGTCGAGCCGACCACAAGCTTCTGCATGAACTGGACCATCTCCTCATAGCGCTCGGCTTGCTCCGATAGCTTAGCCAGGTACACGTATTGGTCTCTGGTCAGGTTGTCTGGGACCCCAGTCGCCATCGTCAAAATCAGAGCTCAGCGTTTTTTCTTCGTGTCTGCGGTGCGTTTGTTTTTCGGTTGAAGAAAAAGGGAAGATCCTTTTGTGACTTTGAAGGACCAAAATGCTCGTGCTGTAGGGGTACTTTTGTAATTTACCTGGGATAAGATGCTATTAATCCAATAATTGAAATTTTTAAAAATCATTTTTGGTCGTTCATGCTTATCTGTTAGAATCTCTTCTTTTCGGCCTAAAAGCTCTCACGATCTTATTCTCACGTTTTCGAAACGGTGCGTTTTACAATTATCTCGGTTTTCTACCGATGACATAAACGACGTCGTAACTGCCTCGTCTCTCCGAAAGTAATCAGTCACTCTCCTCTTTGCCCCCCAATTCTGCACCAAAATCCCTGCAATTCCACTAAAACGCCATTACAATTTCCTTCACTGTTTACATACTCGTCCACGTCGTCGTCTAACTGCACCTGTCAAAACCTTTTCTCTGAAAGTAATAATTTGGCTCCAGAGTTATAGTTTAATCGTGGGCTTGCTATTCATTTACTCGCCTGTTTCTGCAAGCAAATTCAATTAGGGAAAGATGCAGGCTTGTGGCTCTGCATCGATAACGTCTCCATTGTGGTGAGTTTATCATATTCTAAAGCCATTTTCTTCCTTTTCTTTTTTTTTTTCCTTCAAGTTTCAAAACTTTTTCGGCAGCTCACACGGTGACTGAACATCATGATACCCGTAGAATTTGCTCTCCGTTCGCCGTTGTTTGCCCTTAAGCATTGGTGTTTTCTCCTTTAGTGTCTTTCTGTTCTTGCATTATTCTACTAGGTTTTGTTGCTGACATTTCGGTGCTTGATTACTTTTAGAGTTTGGGGTTAGTCAGGTCAGGCTTTCATGCTCTTGTATTCTTCCATGTAGATTTTAGAATGTGTTTCCAGTTTCCAATCAATTCTCAAGTAGTAGGTTTTTCTTCCAAACATACCCTGAATCTATACATTTATTTTTTGCTTGATTGAACTAAAACTTCATTTTGAAGCATTTACGCAATCTCATTTCTAGCTTATCTTATATCTACTGGATTCCCATGACTATTGTATAGAATAAGCAATTTTGAACTGGGTATGGACTTACTGTTGATTCAATTGTCTAGTTTTAGTTTAATGTCCTTTAACTATATAATCAATATAATGTTCTAAGTTCTGTTTTTGACAGATTTAATCTCTTTAAAATCACTAGACCCAGTAAAACCAGCAGCAAAGTTTTAGGTAATTTATGAGAGGGAGTTTCTGGATACGTTTTTTTTCTTCCTCTTCCTTTCCATCAGCTTCCCTTCCATGGATCTCTCCTATTCATCTTTCAAAACCAATGTTAAGCAAACCAGATCCCTCAACAGAAACTGTAAATGCTCTTGTGGAAGTTCAAAGAAAACCGAAATATATTTCTCATGAGTCAGCTGTCAACTTGATCAAACGTGAGAAAGACCCGCAACGTGCTTTGGATATATTTAACAAGGTAGCAGAGCACAAGGGTTTTAATCACAACAATGCAACCTATGCAACGATCCTAAGTAAGCTTGCTCGTTGTAAGAAGTTTCAAGCTATTGATGCAATTATCCATCAAATGACCTATGAAACTTGCAAATTTCATGAGGGTATCTTCCTTAATCTCATGAAGCATTTTGCAAAATCCTCTCTGCATGAAAGAGTGCTCGAGATGTTTGATGCAATTCAACCAATTGTTCGCCAAAAGCCTTCTCTCAATGCTGTTAGTACTTGTCTCAACCTGCTGATTGAATCAAATCAAATTGATTTGGCTTGTAAGTTTCTCTTGCGTTCCAAGGATCATCTCAGATTGAAGCCTAATGCCTGCATTTTCAACATCTTGGTTAAGTATCATTGTAGAAGTGGAGATCTTGAATCTGCCTTTGAAGTTGTAAAGGAGATGAAGAAATCCAGGATTTCTTACCCCAATTTGATCACTTACTCTACTCTGATGGATGGCCTTTGTTCAAGTGGAAGACTCAAAGAAGCAGTTGATCTATTTGAGAAAATGGTCTCGGAGGATCAAATCTTACCTGATGCCTTAACTTACAATGTTCTGATAAATGGCTTCTGCCGTGAAGGGAAAGTTGATCGAGCCAAGAAAATTATAGAGTTTATGAAGAAGAATGGATCCAGTCCAAATATATTCAACTACTCAGCCTTGATGAGTGGATTTTGTAAAGAGGGAAGGTTGCAGGAGGCCAAGGAAGTGTTTGATGAAATGAATAGTCTCGGTATGAAGCCTGACACAGTTGGTTATACTATACTACTTAATAGCCTCTGCAGAGCTGGGAGAATTGATGAAGCAACAAAATTGCTTCAAGAAATGAAAGAGAGAGGCTGCAAAGCCGATACTGTAACTTTTAATGTGTTCATCGGGGGATTATGCAGAGGGGATAGGTTCGAAGAGGCTCTTAAAATGCTTGAGGAACTACCTTGTGAGGGTGTTTATCTGAACAAAGCAAGCTATAGGATTGTAATGAACTTCTTGTGCCAAAAGAATGAGCTGGAAAAAGCCACTGAACTGCTGGGTTTAATGCTTGATAGAGGGTTTTTACCGCATTTTGCAACTTCAAATGACTTGCTGGTTCGCCTTGTTAGAGCTGGGAAGATAGAGGATGCAGCTGCTATATTGTTTGGATTGATGGAAATGAGATTTAAACCAGAGCCTGATTCATGGGCTATTTTGATTGAAATGGTTTGTAGAGAAAGAAAATTGTTGTATGTGGTTGAATTGTTAGATGAGTTACTTTCCTAATAAATTTATACTTCCAAATATATGTGGGATGTTATTTTTTGGTCTAGTCTTTTAACCGTGAGTCTTTTGGAGTTAATTTGTGTTCGTTGAAATCAAATTTTTATTTAATTTTGTATGCTCAATGGTGACTTTGTTTTATTAAAAATATTTGAAGTCTATCTAAAAATAATTTATTTTTCATAAATTAGATTCTTACTATATCATACCCGGCTCTTAATTGCATTTGTTGCATTTTGTAAAATGACAATAAAGCAACTATTGAATTGATTCATGTTCAGAAAAAATCCTCCAATCTATGAATCTACTATGGGGGTAATTCAGACAGACAACACACCATGAAGTAAACAACAATAAAATCATAGAAAGCTATAAGCACAGTTTTGTTTGCCTAAACCATTATCAAGCAGGCATCTACTCACAATTTTACTACACACACTCGTATATTTTAATTAATATAGGAGATTGAATACATTTTAACATACCCCCGCATTTAGTTGAACCTTAAAAGTTTTGAGATTTTCCACTACTCTCCGATCTCTACAACTGATGCATACAATTTTTACCTAGCACAAATTGGACAAGCGTGAGCTGCAGAAAGGAGTGGATATTTTCTTGTTTTATTTTGTACATATTCACGGTTAATATCTCCAAGACAGATGTACAAGATAAAGGAAAAACTGTCCTCCTTCTGCTTTTACCAAATTGAATGCTTGATTCCCAAGCCATTGCAAGTTAATATGAGGCCCTTGTATCGGTTAAGATAATCCTGCAACCAATTAACGAAAATTTGAAATCTCAATCTTGTAAAGAGCAAAAAAGCATTAAAAAAAAAAACACATTTTAACACTGAAGTATAAAACACATGTTAACACTAAAGCAAAGGAATCTTACAATGATATTATAGTCATAAAAATGCAGCATCCCCTTCTTGTCATATTCTCGCCTTTGGACAGGATCACTCAAAACTGCTCAAATAAAAATTCAACGACCAACTGTTAGATAAAAGAAGATGTATGATGCTCTCTGATAGATTGATGATGTGAATAAAGGAAGTCTAGGTAGAACTTGCACTTGAGAAGCCCCGGCCTAATAGAAGAACTCAAAAACCACGAGCATGATTATACAATCAAAGAAAGCTCGTTTGTGTCAAAAGCAAAGAAGAGAAGACGGATGAGACAACGGCTATGTAATTGAGAAAAATATCTTGGTGGATTTGAAAAGATTTTTACTTTATGTACAAGGGGGAACAAATAAAAATGGCAAAACCTTGCTCAAAAGCAATAAGAAAATGTTTATATATAAATATAAAGATATGTTCAACAAATTCACTTTTAGGAAGGTTGAACCTACTATAATTTTACAGTGAACAAATGGTTAAACAAAGGATGTAACAAAATCTACTAATGGAAGCACTCATCGTCACTCTTCAGTGATTCCTTTATCCTTCTAGGCCTTAGCTTTAAGAATTATACCAATCAGATAGCACCAGAGAAGATATGCGACCACAAGCTGAAATATGTATTAGACAGTATTCACATCACATCATAAAGTGATTTTGATCCAAGACATGGCAGCAAGAGGTAACATCTTGGACTGACATGGATAACATCTTCTATGGAGTACTTAATTCAAGATAATTCTGTCTCTCCATGTATGTGTGTGGTTTTTGGTGGGGGAGGGGAAGGGGGGTAAAACAATACGCCTACAATTAAAACTCTAGAACAAAGTACTATTTCAATACAAACGATTATATCAGATGTATCCTGTAACACTGCAAAATTCATTGATTGGATAGACTGAACTGGGACTTAAGTTTCTACCACTTAGATACCTTCCAGCCTTCCAATACAGTCACCATCATGCACTATGCCACATTCTTGAACTATATGAGGCCTCAAAAGATGAAAACCAACACAAGCTAGATAAATCTTGTTTTAAGTCCTAACAGCTCATTTTTATTTCCAAAAAAAAAGGTCCTAACAGCTCATCTTCCAACCTCAGCAGAACCAATACAAGATGTATTCTGCAACACACGCACTATTTACTAAGTCAGCGGTTAACACCACATATTCCCAAGTTGATATTTAAGATGAGCACCAAATGGTTCCAGCTAACTATAACCCTAAACCGGCAGCCATGGTTAGGGCTATCTGATATAAGTTGCAAATACTAAAATAGGCTCAGTTATCTCATCAATTACAGTACATCTTACATCTGCTAAATATTCAGAAAGGTCAGCTAAATATCCAGAAAGGTAAATGACCCCAACATTAAATCAAGCATTTCCACCTCAAACACTTGTGGAGATTGAACAAATCCATGACCTCACCCTCCACCATCCACCAGAAAGTTATATTCAGCTAAAAATATCATCAGATAAGTTCTTGCTTTGCAACAACTCAATCCAGCACCGAAAGTCAGATATGCACATATTTGGGCAAAATCATTGACAAAGGTTCGAACCAACCATATGGCCCTGAAAGTTACTGAAGTTTGAGGCAGAAGAATGTCAGAAACTTTTACTGGTAGAAAATGAATTGGTGGCCACAAAATTTATTCAAGTCCTAGAAACTAAAATGAACTGGAATGAAAGGCTAAACAGACCTGTCTTTTGATAGACTCTGCAACCCAATTTCACCAAGCCAACAGATGAAATTATTTCTCATTGAAACAATAACTATCATCAATTTTTATTCTGTTCAAGACTGGATCAACTTCAACAAGACCAACATTTAAGCTAGACAAAAAAGGTCAGGTGGTAAAACAAACACTTCATTACCAGAATCAAACAGATTAATCGTCAGAAATTTAAGATCACAATCCACAACCTCTCCAAATAACTATCAAATACCCCAATTAGCACCTATGCTGCTGGCTCTGCTAGCAAAACATGTATTCCTTAATGCCAAAAAGACCTTATTGCTGCATTATACACAATATACTACACTACCAATGCAAGCCCCTAAAATTACAGAAATGTACGTTCACCGATACATAGCACAAACAGAATTTCAGATTATATTAGCACTATGACCATGTCTCTTAAAGAGTATTTATTATACACAAGTCAGAGACCCAAATTGTCCTGAGATCAAACATCACCATCCTTTTAGATGACAAATAAGCTAACATGAAATTCATATTAAAACTAAACTGGTCAAAGATTTTCACGTTTCAAAAAGAAAATGAGAGACAGACAGACCTTGATAAGCCTCGTTTATCTCTTGAAATCTAGAAGTGGAGCTATCCCCGTCTTTGTGCTTATCCGGATGCCATTTCTGCACATAGGAAAACCAAAACCAATTAAGCGAACAGGCGTTTATGTTGGATTCAAATAGGAAATAAATTAAAACCCAAAACAAAGTGAATAAGAAAAGAAAATTAACAAACCAGTGCAAGACGTATATAATTGGAGCGAATTGCATCATCAGTAGCATCATAATCCACTTCCAAAATTTTATAGTAATCCTACATTTTTCGAACCACAGATTCACCATCGTTAACTTAAAACCCTAACACCACTATTAAGTTTTCCTTGGAAGGGAAACACGAATACCTTGGGTTTTGAGAGAAGAGAAAGAAAATCGAAATTGAGATAGGAGTCCTGGTCTGGCGATTGGGTTTCTTCGGGCTGAGCGTCGTCCCACTCGTCCCACATCATGGTCTTTCGCTTTGGCCCTCTCCGTCTCGAGTAACAGAAGCGTAAACGATATTGAAAACGGCGTCGAGGGCGTCAGTTCTGAAGGTCAGTGTTGGGCTGATGATGGTGGTGACTGGCGATGCTGCGTAGAGCGTTTTGATAAAATCTGGTGCTGAGAGGGACAGGCGGTGGTCCTGTACGTGTGTGTATCGGCGTGCCGCGCACTGCCGTTTTTAGTGGCAATGAACGTCGTTTGCTGTATGTATGAAATGTCGACAAAGCATAGTCGTAGCTCCTTTATAAATCAAAGCATTATGTAAATTTCGAAATTATTTGCATATAACATAATTCAAACTCACATGTTACGTATTTTACTATACAATTACTAGATTTATCCGTATGAATTTATTGTGTTAAAATGTTTATGTAAATGTACGAATAATAAATATAAAATTATGCGAGTATGTCGAACTAATATAAAGCATGTGAGATTTTTATGATTTGATATGGTAATATGTTATATATTAATGCTTGGTGTATAATCAATATGTTTAGAGCTAATAATTTAATAAATTTAAGTATTATTAATTTAAATTTTTTTAATTAACATAGGAAAATCACTAATTTAAAAATTATGATTCAAAATATTTGATGTTTGTATATAGTTTATCTGAATTTGTTGGACTAATTTAAGTTTTTGACACTAAGATTTGTTAACTGAGTATATAAAAATTGTTAAGTGACATATATCATATGTTGTATTGGATAGTTTCAATTATTTTAAGGAAAATAAAATTAATCTTTAATGTAGCTTAAATTTATAATATTCAAATAAAAAATATTTAAGATAATAATCATAGTTTAACTATTTGAAACATAAATGTTAGGTCATAAATAATTATATTAGTATTATTATTTTATATTTATTATTAAATACATTATATTTTACTTTAATTAATGTTTAACTTTTTAAACTAATTTTAAATTATTTAAATTATCGCTTTTATTAAATATATGAAGAGATCCATCCATAAAATATAATTTGTTTTTAAAAATTAAAGTCATACACACCGAATGATGTCAACAATCTATGTGAGCGGTACATAAAAGTAAGTTGAAGATAAAAAGTATTAATTAGATGTAGATAATATTCACTCATCAAATTTTAGTCGGTTTAATATTGACAAAATATTCATAAAAATTTACAAAATTAAAAAATTATAATTTATTGAAAGTTTACCTTTTATCAATTAATTAAAAAAAATTTGAGTGCTCTGAATCTATACATATATTTAATTAAAAATAACCTACTAAACTTTGAAAAAAATATATGAAAAACAAGTAAGTTAAATAAACCATAAAAACAAGAGAAAATGAGAGGATCCAGTTTTGAAATTTTAGGAGAATATAATTAATTAATTAATGAAGATTTACATTAGTATTTGTAGTAAGAGCATAATTTATGGCTACCATTAATTATGAGTATTTACAATTTTAATCCTACATTTAAAATAATTACAAATTTATCCAGTATAATATAAATATTTTATAAAATTTGAAGATTTTAAAAGATGAATAAAACTGATAACAATTGAAA
Organism: Carica papaya; assembly: GCF_000150535.2. Next base: position 34,624 of record NW_019014386.1, on the reverse strand, counting down.
ATTTTTGTCCCTAAAATAAATAACTTATTCTATAACAAAATGGCTATTATAATGAACACCAACCGTTGTGGTCAATAATCGGTGTCTTTGACTTTCACACGTAAATTAATATATATATTTTTTTCTGCATAATTACCAAATTTCTAATAAGAAAAAAGGGTGTGGGGAGCAGCTGGATTTTTTTTTAGATTTCAAATTGATACAATCACGACCGGAGCCAAATTCACATATATAGACTGACGATGACTTGCAAACATGACGCCATCATGAAATTCGAAATTTTCTGATTTTGTTTTTGCTCTATAATATATAAATTATAAATATACATGTTTTTTTAGTCACTTGACTTTAAAGGCTTATTTATACATGATTTTAGACAATTGAGACAGGAAAAAATAAAAATAAAAATAAAATTATTTTTCATATTTGACATTATTTCAAATTTTATTTACATCAAATATCAAATAGAAAATTTAAATAAAAATATGTGCTGCTACTTATTACAACTTTCGTCACTCCTGAATCCCGATGGTTGTTCTTCCCTTTTTAAGTAAAGAAGTTAAAAGAGCCGGTCACATGGTGCAATGACGGGTTCGACAGCGACCCGACCCAACTCTTCCAATTTCACGCCGGTCGAATATAGAAGGGCATTTGCGTAAATTAACATCTCAAAAGTATCTCTTTCTCCCGTTTGCCAACTCCGAAACCAAACCAACCAATCAACGTGTGACTCAGCTAAACTGTTACCCACACGGGCGTTGCTAATGTTCGCAGCGTGGGAATAAAAGAACAAAAATATTCATTTTCAGAAATCGGAAATATTTTCAGCTCAAGAGAAAAATCAAAACCAAAAACCACCAGCTATGGACTGACTCTCTCTCTCTCTCTCTTTCTCTCTCCGCCCCTCGTTTTCATCGCTCTCAAACAATTCTTCCATGGCGTCTCTCTCAGGTATCTGTTCTTCTTCGCCGTCTCTCAAGCCTAACAGAAGCTCGATCTCGAATCCTTTGGCAGCAGTTCGTACAGATTCTGTCTCATTTCCTGCTCGCTCCAAAATCGCGGACCGGGCACCGAGTTTGGTTCAGTCTCACTCGGTAGCTCGCGAGATATCCTCTGATTTGTCAAAAACGAACGATGGATTACCGAAGATGGCGAAGAAGGGGCTAGAGAAGGACCCACGGGCACTCTGGAGGAGGTACGTTGACTGGCTCTACCAGCATAAGGAGTTGGGATTATACCTGGACGTTAGCCGGGTTGGGTTCACGGATGAGTTCGTCGAGGAGATGGAGCCGAGATTCCAGGCGGCCTTCAAGGCTATGGAGGAGCTGGAGAAGGGCGCCATCGCAAATCCTGACGAGGGAAGGATGGTTGGTCACTATTGGCTTAGGAACTCCGAACTCGCGCCAACTTCGTTCTTGCAGACGCAGATTGAGAACACGCTTGACGCGGTTTGGAAGTTCGCCGATGAAGTCGTCAGTGGTAAGGTCGGTATGCGGATCTACTTCGGTTAATTACGCAATGAGTCCCAGATGGATGAGAAATTTTTAATTGAGAGTTTATATTCGCACTGAAATATTTTTGCGTTCATCCGAGACTGCTCATTCTCAAATTGAATCGTACTGAACTAAAGGATTGGTTGATCAAAGTGAAACAAGCAAGCTTTTCCGCTTTTGTGGTTCCGTTTGACTTTATAATGAATAATGGAATCTAGTCATGATATTGGTGTTAATAAATTTGAGAAATAAAAATGAAACATCGGTTTAAAGTTAGAGCACTGTATTTAACAGTGAAACTGTACGAAACATGAAATTTGAAGGACGTAGAACTGCTGTTGCTATTAAGGATACATCCAAGGGAGCATAAAGACTGCCGCCGTAGGCCTCTAAAGATTGTCAATAACTGTTTTTCTTGCCTTTGTGTTTATTCTTGTAAGACCTTAATCTCTCATTCATTTATTTTAATTTGAATTGACAAATGTAGATAAAGCCCCCATCCTCTCCTGAAGGTCGCTTTACTCAAATACTCTCAGTTGGGATTGGAGGTTCAGCTCTCGGGCCACAATTTGTAGCGGAAGCATTGGCTCCCGATAATCCTCCACTAAAGGTATCTGATAACTGTTTTATGGAGTAACATCTTCTTTTCAAAGTGCTGCTTGTTATTCCTATGTTATTCTATTTGGATTTTCTAGTCATAAACTGCAAAGTACTTGTCACTATTGTGTGGGTATACGTCCAATTGCATATTTATACAGAATTTCCACTTAAGTCTTCTATGCCTCTGTCTGTATGTATGGCAGTGAATGGAGGATACAAGTGAATTTGAATCTGCACAACATGTTAGGTGGGTGTTGGGTTGCGATTTTAGTTGTTTCTATATTTTTTTCCTGTATCAACAATGACGGTGGTTCCTTTCTCTCATCACAACTTCTTTACCCAATAAAAAGTTTCCCTATTAGAACTGAAAGATTTTTGCCAACATTTATCCGAGGGAATGCTGTGGCCAAAAATTTTTTAGATCAAGAAAACTGCTGCTAAGTCCAATTGCCTACGATGCTTTGGGTTTTAATCTGAATGGAATGGGCCTATAGTTATTCTCTTTTAACATTGGCAGATAAGATTCATTGATAACACAGACCCTGCTGGAATTGATCATCAAATTGCACAGCTTGGACCCGAGCTGGCTTCTACACTTGTCGTTGTAATTTCAAAGGTCTGCACATGTCCTTTTCTTGTTCTTTTTTGGTGCTAAATGCATACAATTGCCTGGTACAAGACATTATTCCGCCCATTCCCCTCAGTCTCTTAACAATTTTTTGATATAGTGTTAGTAAATATTACATATTAATGTAAGTTGCTAATGCACAATTCTGCTCAGAGTGGTGGTACCCCTGAAACTAGAAATGGTCTGTTGGAAGTTCAGAAGGCTTTTCGTGAAGCTGGCTTGGATTTTGCAAAACAGGTTTTCATCTCAGGTCCTTGTTTCTGCTTTTTGTTAAATTTCTTTGGGTTTCAGTGTAAATACAAAACTTCATGATGGTACTAAAATTGAGGTAGAGGTGTGGAGTTTGAAATAGTGAGCCTCAATCACTGGTCAGATGTAGATTCTCTTCTATGTGGCAAGATGAAAGTATTCATGCCTTTGTTGATTTTTGGTCTTTTTTTCCTTTGTAGTTGTTGAGCTTCTCACTTCCTTTAGAAATTTCTTTGTGTCCAAATGATTGGTAATCCCATACTTGGGCATTTTGTTTCATGAGAAATCATATGTAAAAGGAGAACATTGTGAAATTTTAAATTTATTTTCTTATAAAAATATGATTTTGTCCTTAGTTTGGCACCCCTTGGTGTTTTTTGATTAATTACTTCATGTTACTCATACAAACTAGAGTTTCTTTTACCTAAAATATTGCTGCTATCATTTCATACTCATTTTGGAGGATGACCAATGGTGCGTCGAGATAAATGCCTATGTTAGTGAGACTTGGAAAATTTCTTCATAGAAATGGCTAGCTTTACTATGATTTTTTCTCTCTCTCTCTCTCTCTCTCTCTCTAGAAAAAAGGGAAAACTATTGGCTCTCTTCCAATTAGAAAAAAATCTGTGCAGTTCAATTGTTGGTTGATATTGACAACCGTAATCTAGGCTAGATTTCTTTTGCTGCCATAGAATTGCAGTTTGATTAGTCCAGCTTTATTCTAAATCATAATACCATATCCAATTGGCTCTGCCTGCCCGCTGTCTTGAGTCTTGATTGTCTAAAATTGTTGGATAGAATGGTCGATTCCACATAAATTAGGTTTTTCTGCTGTGACACCTGATCGAATCTTGATATTTGTATTATGGGTGCATTGTTGAATGAGCATATCCTAGTTCTCTACAACACTGCAAGAATGTTTTTTTTCTTTTAATTATGAACTTGTTACATCTTGTGTCATATATTTTCTCCAGGGTGTTGCTATAACACAAGAAAAATCTCTACTGGACAATACTGCGCGAATTGAGGGCTGGTTAGCTAGATTTCCTATGTTCGATTGGGTGGGGGGTAGGACCTCTGAAATGTCTGCGGTTGGTCTACTTCCAGCAGCATTGCAGGTTGGTGAGCCCTAAAGTAAGAAATGATGCTTTCGTCTTTTATTTTCCTGGTTATTTATGAGTAATTCTACTGCAGTCAATTGACATCAGAGAAATGCTTGCTGGTGCTGCATTAATGGATGAGGCAAACAGGACAACTGTGGTAAGCATCCCCTTTTGGTTTTATATTGTTATTTTAGTGAGACATATGAGGTTTTTGAATCATATAATTGCTCTTTCTTATCCCGTAGATAGTTGACAGCCTCTTTGGTATCATATTAATAGATTTTCTTGTTCCTTCATGCAAAAAACCTTTCTAGTTGGTGAATCTTAATTTGATTTACTAGTCTCAACTTCCCTAATTCACTTACAATGGTTGAAAATATTTGTGTGGGCGTCTGTATTGAGAATGTCTAGTCATAGCAAGAACCATGTCTTGATCCCTTCTCTCTTTTCTATTTTGCTGCATATAGCTGTGTTGCTTTTTCATTATTCATTTACTTTTTAGTTTTTTATAAAGCACCAGCCATGTTATTTAAAATGTAAAATCTATTCAAATGATTGTTGGTTTCCTTGTAATCTGGTATTGATAAAAGAACTTGCTGAACTTGAGTAGAGCAGAAAAGATTTCACTTGGTGGCTTGGAATATGGTTTACATTCCGAATCAAGGGGGCAGACTTGGGACCTGAGTGATGATAGACCTTAACCAAGTGCATCTTGGTTAGTGGCTTTTGATACAACCAGAAGATCAGCAAGGATCCCAGTCAAGAATCCCAAGTATCTCTGATTCTGGTATCGTTGAAGCAAGCAGAACTTCCTCAAGACCCGATCAACTATTCAGCATCAACTTATCCTTTGTTTTTTTAATTTATTTCCAGCATTATCTTATCTTTTGATTTGTTAAGATTATTTGGTTGCTACTAGCCGTTGTGCTCCTTGGATAGCGGGGAGAAGTTGTTGTTTGACTTAAAGCCCCATTAGATTATGGACGAGACAAGTATTAATTAATAAGAAAATTGTGGTTTTTCTATCCTAAAAATAGAAGCTTTCGTTTGCAATCTTTCTTGTGTTTTCTGGGCATCTATCATTTTGGTATCAGAGCTATGTCTCACAAGGAAAGAATTAAGCATTTGGAAGAAAGTGTCCGAGGACTACAGGACAGCTTTAGCCAGATGGAGCTTGGAGTCGCCGATAAACTTCACCAAATGGAGGATACCCTCAAACAATTAACAGAGACTCTGTTAACCAACCATGAAGGCTCCAGCCATAATACCCCAAATCGAAATGGGGGAACGCGACCAAACCGCGACGAAGGAGCTGAGCGAAATGGCGGTGGCTGACAGCCATTCTTCTACAAACTTGTCAAGTTGGAATTTCCTATCTTTTCCGGAGATGACCCAACCGAATGGTTTAACCGTGTCGCACAATTCTTTGAGTATCAATGAATTCCCGAAGAGTAGAAAGTCCAACTAGCTTCTTTCCACCTTGAGGGCGAAGCCAACCGGTGGTGGTAATGGCTTCGCCGGACTTATCAAGAAGAAGGAAGAGTGGTGACATGGACAGGATTTGAAGAAGAGGTCTGGGCTCGCTTTGGGCCACCCGAATGTGAATACTTCAACGAAGCCCTATCCAGAGTGAGGCAGATCGGGCCCTTACGAGATTATCAAAAAGAATTTGAGAGATTGGGCAACAAAGTGAGAAGCTGGACTCAAAAAGCCCTGGTGGGTACATTTATTGGCGAACTGAAGTCTGAAATTGCTGAAGGTACTCAGATGTTCAGGCCCAAATCTTTGAAAGAGGTCATCAGTTTGGCCCGTATGAAGGAGGAGCAAGTGGGTCGACAGAGAAGGTTCAATTGGATCGGATGTAACCCCGATCAACCCGCCCCCAACCCTAGCTGCAGATTCCGCCCTGAAGCGCCTCTTGTGGGAAGAGATGCAATGCTGTCGAATGCAGGGTACTTCAACTGCGACGAGAAATTTACCGCAGGCCACCACTGTCGCCGAGCTCAAGCCCTGCTCTTGGAAGGGATCGAAGAAGAAGAAGAACCGAAAGAAGAGGAGCCCAAAATTTTCCTTCATGCTTTCATTGGTTGGTCCACCACAAAAACGATGCATGTTGATGCAACAATCCACAGTCAATGCATCGTCATCCTCATCGACAGTGGCTCGACTCACAATTTCATCAGTGAGCGAGTCGCAAGCTTGCTGAAGTTACCAATACTCCTGACTCAAGCCTTTTCGGTCAAAGTTGCGAATGGTAGTCCGATGAGATGTCATGGACGATTTGAATATGTGCCGGTTAACATCCAAGGTATCCTCTTCAATTTGACTTTTTTTGCTTTACCATTAACTGGTCTCGATCTTGTTCTTGGAGTTCAGTGGCTGGAAGCATTAGGAGCTGTTATGTGTGATTGGGGTTGGATGACCATGGAATTTTAGTGGGGTGGTCGACTGCGACAATTATGAGGCCTTGACGCTTCACTTCTTCAGATTGCTTCAGCTGAAGAAGTTGCCAAAAGCACGCTTCGACACTCCTCTCTGTTTGCAGTGGATCTGCAGACAGAAAACAAACCTCTCTGATCTACCTCCATCCAAATATGCAAGCTCTCTTGGATCAGTACCAGGATCTTTTCAAAGATCCACAATCAATTCCTCCCTGCCGAGACGTTGATCACCGCATTAGTTTGAAGGAAAGGGTTGAACCCGTCAATGTCAGGCCATACAGGTATGCCTATTTACAGAAAAGTGAAATTGAAAAATAGGTGAATACAATGCTTAATTCAGGTTGATTCGGCCATGCACCAGTCCGTTCTCCTCACTGGTGCTATTGGTGCGCAAAAAAGATGGAACTTGGAGGTTTTGTACAAACTATTGGGCCCTCACCCTCAATTCAATCACCATTAAAGACAGGTTTCCCATCCCTACAGTTGATGACATGCTGGATGAACTCCATAGAGCTGCTTTCTTTACTCAACTCGATCTCACCGCGAGTTACCACCAAGTAAGAGTACATCCATCGGATATTCACAAGACGGCCTTCCGCATTCATAACGATCATTATGAATATCTCGTCATGCCATTTAGGCTTTGCAATGTCCCTTCCACCTTTCAAGTAGTCATGAACAACATCTTCTGCCAGTATCTCCGTCCGCCAGTATCGCCGTAAGTTTGTTCTAGTTTTTTTTTTATCACATTTTAATTTAAAGTCCCAACTGAGAATTGCATCTTGAGCAAGTTAAACATATTTTTGACATCCTCTGGCAATATCAATTTTTCATCAAGCTAAAAAAATGTGTCTTTGGGTAAAAGAAACTTGAATACTTGAGGCACATAGTCACATCGCAAGGGGTCAAAGTGGATCAAACTAAAATTAAGGCCATATTAGATTGGCCTCGACTAAACAACATCATTGAACTGAGAGGATTTTTGAGTTTGACAAGCTATTACCGGAAGTTTGTTCGGCAGTACAGAATTCTTGCTCGGCTTTTGACTAATCTCCTAAAAAAGGGACAATTTAGGTGGTCTGAGGAAGCAGAATCAACTTTTCAAAACCTCAAGGTTGCAATGACCACAACTCCTACCTTGGCGCTCCCGAATTTTGAAGAGCCATTTATCATAGAAACTGATGCTTATGGTTGTGGCATTGGGGCCATCCTCACTCAGCATGGGCAGCCTATAGCTTACATGAGACAGGCATTAGGCGTTGCCAAGCAGTCATGGTCGACATACGCCAAAGAGATGTTTGCCATTGTTATTGCCATAAAATTATGGAGTCTGTATTTGATGCGCAGAAAGTTCTATGTGCACACAGATCAGAAAAGTTTGAAGCATTTGCTGGACCAACGAATTACAACCCTGGAACAGTAAAAGTGGCTCTCTAAGTTATTTGGCTACGAATATGAGATCGTGTACAAATCAGGAAAAGAAAACTCTGCCGTAGATGGTCTATCTCGTAGAGAAGATAGCCCCACTCTACACGCTATCTCTATGCCTAAAAATAATTTGTGGAACACCATCTGGGAAGTTGCAGATCATCCCTATATGCAGACAGCCCGCAAGTTAGCCACTGACCCAGCATGTGGTTCCTTTTCACTCAAGAACGGGTTGATTTATTTTAAGCATCGAATTATTGTTCCTCCTAAATAAAAAATCACAATAATTATTGCAGGAATTCCACTCATCTTTGACAGGTGACCACTCAGGTTTCCAACAAACTTACAAAAGATTGGCCCAACAATTTTATTGGTCAGCCATGTATCGAGATATTAAAGAATATGTAGCAGCATGTGACACCTGCCAATGAGTTAAAGTCGAGACACTTTCACCAGCCGGCCTTCTCCAACCGTTGCCAATCCCTTGCCAAATATGGGATGATATTTCCATGGATTTTATTGAAGGACTACCTATCTCAAACGGAAAGAATACTATCTTGGTTGTGGTTGATCGTCTTAGCAAGAGTATGCACTTCATCACTTTGGCTCACCCTTAGCACTTCATCACTTTGGCTCACCCTTACACCGCTAAGACCGTGGCAGAAAAATTTGTGGACAATGTGGTAAAATTACATGGTTTGCCTCGCTCCATAATTAGTGACAGGGATCCGGTCTTTACTAGCCACTTCTGTCAAGAGTTTTTTAAGTTGTCTGGCACCCAACTCCGAATGAACTCCTTCTACTATCCACAAATAGATGGACAGTAAGAAGTTGTGAACCGCAATGTGGAACAATATCTATTGTGCTTAAGCCACCAACAACCACGCAAGTGGAGTTCTCTCCTTCCTTGGGCCGAATCTTGGTACAACACAACCTACCACTCCTCTATCAAGATGACGCCTTTTCAGGCCTTATATGGGAGACCGCCGCCGCCCATTCCCCATTACCAAGATGGCTCAACCCTTGTCAATGAAGTTGACCAATAGCTTTGTAACCGAGATGCTCTCCTCAAACAACTTCTAACTAATTTACAAGCAGCCAACAATCGCATGCAAGTCACCGCCAATGCCCATCGACGTGAAGTTGAATTTCAGGAGGGCGATTGGGTCTTTCTCAGGCTCTGACCATATCGGCAGCAAACGGTTTTCAAGAGAGCCTTCCAGAAGCTCGCATGTCGATACTATGGGCCTTATCAGACCCTCCGTCATATTGGTCCCGTTGCTTACAAGCTTCTACTTCCACAAGGGTCACGTATCCATCCCGTTTTCCACGTCTCCATGTTAAAAAAACCTATTGGTGAAGCAATTGCCCCTACTGAAAATCTGCCTGAAATATCTGAAGATGGGGACCTACTGTTGCAACCCCAAACCATTTTGGAAACCCGATGGATCAAAAAGGGAGCAAAATTTGTCGAAGAAAGTCTTGTCCAATGAACGAATTTGCCCCCCAAAAGAAGCTACCTGGGAAAATAACAGCGAGCTAACAGATAAATTTGGCCACTTGAACCTTGAGGACAAGGTCTCTGCAAAAGAGGGAGGCAATGATACAACCAAAAGATCAGCAAGGATCCCAGTCAAGAATCCCAAGTATCTCTGATTCCGGTATCGTTGAAGCAAACAAAACTTCCTCAAGACCCGGTTAACTATTCAGCATCAACTTATTCTCTGTTTTTTTAATTTATTCCCTGCATTATCTTATCTTTTGATTTGTTGAGATTATTTGGTATTTGTTGAGATTATTTAGTTGCTACTAGCCGTTGTGTTCCCTGGATAGCAGGGAGAAGTTGTTGTTTCCCCTCCTATTTAAAGCCCCTCAGATTATGGATAAGGCAAGTATTAATTAACAAGAAAATTGTGGTTTTTCTATCCCAAAAATAGAAGCTTTCGTTTGCAATCCTTCTTGTGTTTTCTGGGCATCTATCAGCTTTGGTGGTTTATTTCTGAATAAGGTTGCCAATGGCAAAGGATGATCAAAGTAAAATTTGGTATGGATGAAAATCAATTCAGGGTGGGATGAATTTCAGGTTGCATTAGATGGAGAATAGGATCAAGTGAGAGGGTGAGGTTTTGGACGGACGATTGATGTGAAGGAGGGACTCTGTAGCAGCATTTTCTAACAACTTACTATGTGGGTTGTTGTAAGGAGGCCATGGTATCAACTACTGTTTTTTATGTTTTAAAGATTTTTTATTTTAAAAAAACTATAACTAATTCCATCTCTGAGTAAATTACTGGCTTCTCTTAGATAAAATTACATGATTTACTGATAATAACTTGTCTACCTGTTTGCTTTGCTTTGCACTTATTGTGTTTTTTTTTCCTGCAACTATGATTCCATTGTCCATTTGTCCAATCAACAGCTCTTTTTTTGACATTGCTTTTCTGTCTTCAGCTGAGGGATAACCCTGCAGCATTGCTAGCTTTATGCTGGTATTGGGCTTCTGATGGAGTAGGATCCAAGGTATACATTCGTTTAACTGATATAAAATCAGCAAGCTATCTGATCACGTCATTTCAGTATCATTTATCTGTAATTTACATTAATCTTGTTGGCATTCTGCAGGATATGGTTGTCCTTCCTTACAAGGATAGCTTATTACTATTTAGCAGATATCTGCAGCAGCTAGTCATGGAATCACTTGGAAAAGAATTTGACCTTGATGGTAACCGGGTACGTGCAACAGTTTGCATACTGTAGCTAAAGATTATGCGACCTTATAGTTCTTCTCGGGATCGATTCAATTGAAGATTAAAGTTTTTCCCAATTAATAGTTTCTGCATTGCAATGATTAACTGTAGCATTCAACTGGGTTCTAATATCCTCTTATAATTTGTGTAATATCTTGTGTTATGCTTTCCACTGTACATGTCTTGAGCCATCAGCTTTCCTGTTATAATTTTCTTTCATTGTTTTTGACTTATAACATTATTATATTGATGAGCCAAGCGTAGACCTATTAAGTCAGTTGCTAGTTTTACCGACAGGTTATGCAGTCACATTGCTGAAATATAATCTATTGCCTTTTGTCATCCTTACTGATGGCATGGATTTAATATAGAAATATAACATTGTCAAATAAATTCAAGAACTTTCAGAAGATATTACCTTTTAGTTTAACTTTGTTGTTTGTTGTAATCCTTGTGGTGCATGTGTGAAACTTTTGTCAATAGTTTCTATAAAAAAAATTGTTAAAGCAAAATATTATGGACCAACTTGTAGTACATTATTGTATCAATATTGTTATAAATGGATCCAGAAATGGTAGAAATGTTCAACCATCAGAACAAATACTCTTCTCTGAATTGCTTTGTTGTTGGGAAGATTAACTTGCAGTTTCACCTGAAGATACGACTTCTTAATTTTACAGGTGAATCAAGGACTTACAGTTTATGGGAATAAAGGGAGTACTGATCAGCATGCGTAAGTTTCCCATATGTTTTATGTCAGTCTATATTTCTGAAATTATTGTGTTAGATGATGAATTATAACAAAGACTAAGTTGGCAGAAGAAGAACTGACTCTATTTCTGTATTCTCTATTAAAGGCGTGTTAATTTACTATGGTTTCAACTTGATAAGCCTTTTTTTCTCTTATGACTTATATAGTTACATTCAACAACTGAGAGAGGGTGTGCACAATTTCTTTGCGACATTCATTGAAGTGCTGCGGGATAGACCTCCTGGTCATGACTGGGAGCTTGAACCAGGTGTTACTTGTGGGGATTACTTGTTCGGAATGTTACAGGTTAGTTCATGAATAAATTAGGTTTTAAGTATTGTTTGAAGGTTCTGGATCTGGTGATGATATTCAATTATTTTTTGCTTCAATGATTAATATTAATTCCTTTCAATTGATATTTCCAATTGGTTTGAGTTTACACAGGGAACAAGATCCGCACTGTATGCCAATGATCGAGAGAGTGTCACAGTCACTGTGCAGGAGGTGACCCCAAGATCCACTGGGGCTCTTATAGCCCTTTATGAACGGGCAGTTGGCATATATGCCTCTCTTATTAACATTAATGCTTACCATCAACCTGGTAAATAATGCTTTCTATTGGTGGAAAATATGATTGCTGTCATTAAGATTTATACGTGAGTTTGGCACTCACTACGAAATTTATCTTGTGTTTTGAACTAGTTTTTTTTACTTGTGCCTCTCTTCCTTCTTTTGGGGTCTGCTTGTTATCTCAGGTGTGGAGGCTGGGAAAAAGGCTGCAGGGGAAGTACTAGCTCTCCAGAAGCGGGTATTGGCTGTATTAAATGAAGCCAGGTAGCATTTCAAATTTTTGCAACATATAACGTATAACAATGCCCTGTATAGTTATATATCACAAGAGACAGCTTCCTTGGCAGCTGGCAACCTGCTTAAAAAACATGCTTAAGTACTCATCCGTGTATTTATTTTCACTTTCTGATTTCTTCTCTGGCATTCAGCCCGTCGACTGCAATGACATTGCATTGCAGAAAATTCAACACATTTATAGAAAAGTTGAGGTGTTCATAGGCTATAGGCTATAGCTATTGTAATGTCCTCCTCTGGAGAGATCTGATATGATGTACCGAACACCCATAACCATTTATTCTCAACTGCCGTAAATGCAGGATTTGGGAAAATACATATTTTATTTATATAATGTCTTTGTCTTCTCAATAAATATATTTTCAATGTCTGGAAACCCGACTATCTTGTTACTGAATCCAAGGGAATTCTTTTCTTGGGTGTGAAACTCACTAATCTTTTTTTTTGACACTCTGGCCAGTTGTATCTAATTATATAGAATCTATGGCCTTGATTGAGAATTGAAATTCTCATAGACATCCTTTGCCTTTAATCTGAAAATATGAGCTATATTATTCTGTGGGCCTTACTGTTTCATTTGACACCAATAGTTCTCAGAGGTGAGATTTACTTACTTGATTTTTGAGATAATGTTATGAGACTTAACTGACTGCAAATTCCATGCTATTTCTATCTGATTCTTACTGTTCTTTGGTGTTCCTTTTTCTTCGTTGAATTCTTGAATATTTGGCTTCATCTGATTATTCCCACTAATGTTTTTTCTTGCTCAGCTGTAAAGAACCTGTTGAACCCTTGACGCTTGATGAAATAGCAGAGCGTTGCCATGCTCCTGAAGATGTACGTATGCTGTCTACGGTTTGAAACCATTTCAAAAATGAACTTTTTTGCTAACCTTCTTTAGTACATCCCTGCAGATTGAAATGATTTACAAGATAATTGCACATATGGCTGCAAATGACAGAGCCCTTATTGCCGAAGGCAGTTGTGGATCACCACGCAGCGTCAAAGTTTTTCTCGGGGAGTGTAATGTAGATGAACTGTATTAACATTTTCTATTTGATGCATAGTTGTTTTTGTTACAGGAAAGAGCTCCAGCAAACCAGGTTTCTTTTTTTTCTTTGCTCGTTTTTCCCTCTCCTTTTGTCGTTGCCAGTTATATTTAGCAATAAAGTTGCATTGTTGCCCGGTAATTTGAAATGAGCTGAAGTTAACATTATCAGAATAATATATCTTCAATTCTTTCTGTTGTGTACCAAAAACTATTGAATTCGAATTATATATTGTCTTGGTGAGAAAGGAACAAAAATCATGTGATTGCTTCTTCTGGGCACGATAAAAAAAGTCAAAAAGGTATCCTGAACAGCTTTTAGGCTTTTAGCCCTGCAACGAAGAGAATCTAACTGCAGAACCCTTGCTCATTTTGGTCTTACATTTTCAAGTTTCTGCACAAGCAAGAGACAAGAGTTCTTGTGGTTGGTACGGTTGCTGCCCTGTAATTCCAGTGGGGTCGGTCCTCACACGTATCATACTTCTCTTCCGTTCACGTCTAACAATCACTGTTGGGTAGGTAGAAGAGCTTATTGCTCTTGGTGGGTTGTCCCGGTTGTTGAAGACTTCAGCTCCCGGGCCATGATGCCGCCTTGGCTGGATTATTTGTCATTTTTGTTGAGTGCATAGATTTTTATTAACTTCAAAACATTTCAGTTGCATATATTTTCATACTAGTGAATCTCCTAATTTTGGAAGTGACAGATTTTTACCAAACTATAGAGGCCTTTTTTATTCCGCTGAAAAGAAAAAACATCAAATATTTTACTAATAGAAGGCAGCAGTATCTGAAGATTTTGAATTCATGCATTTCAAATGAGATATCATCTTGACCCATTTGTGCTTCCAAATCAGACTTTATTTCTGTATTCTTAGAGTTTTAGTAATTAATTTGGATTAAATTTGAGTGAATCTATTAAGTTTTTAGGTAAGAAAAATATTCTTTAGTAATTATATTTCATTAGTTGTAAGATAATCATGGGGAGTTAAAAAAATTTAACTTAAATCTTTTTAACACAAAAAAGGCAGACCTTATTTAGGCTTAACAATTTTAGTTGTTAGTGGTTTATTGTTGTGATGGTGATAACAAGTAGAGATACTTCACCCTTTTGAGATTCCGAGTGGGTCATACATTGGATTGTGAAATGGAAATCTGACGGGTGGGTCACTCATTCATCATCAACTGGGACATGCATGTCCCGTGGCTTTAGCCCTAGTGCCAAACATTCACAACCTGAAAAAAAACAAAAAGACATTTTAAAAAATTAAAATGAAGAAAACAAGAAAAACCCCTCTCTGGAACAGTAGCACTTTTTCAAAAAATTTCAAATTAAAAGTCTCTTCCCCAAACAAACTTGGAGATATAAATATATATTTTAATCAATTCAAAAATCTAGATTTCACCTTGTAAAGTTTACATGAGTTATTTAAATGCCGACTTTCTCGGCCGCACTTCAGCCGAAAATGTCAATGAATAGCAGTACTTAACAAATTAACAATCATCTCTATCATCCCAATTCAATCACAGCCGTTAAATTTAAAACCCAGCCAGGGAAATTTAGTTCAGCGAAAAAGCAGACAAGAAAAAGCCGCAATGGTATGGGCACGTTGCGTGTGTGGGACCCACCAAACCATGTGAATCCTTCTATTTTTCTCACATTAACGATGTTATTGTAATTAATTAATTAAATTCATTGTAATTAGCGGGAAATTAAATTAAGAGTAAATGGGTCCCCCACCTACAACGGTCGACTATTTAAGTAAAAGCCCAGAAGAAAACGGAGTTCCACTTTGCCACGTCATTTCTCACTCTCATCCGTTACTTTTTCTCCTCCACCCCCCACTTTTATACGTGCGCACTCTTTAAGGATTCTCTCAGTAAAACCAGGGATCCCAAACGACGACGCAGTAATGGTTTTATTTATCGTACGTCGTCGTTTTGAGAAAAATAGAAAGTTGAACAAAAAGAAATTCATAAGAGTCTGCAGGGACACACTGGAATTGCTTGAGCTGAAACTGAGCCAAGAAACTTTTGAGAGAAGCAAAAGCTTTCCTTGTCAAATCTCGTACTTGTTGTTGCAAGTGTTCTAGGTTGATTTTTTCTCTGAATCTCTCTCTCTTACTGTGTTTAAAGTTCACTCAATACTCTAACAAGGTCGGTCAACTGTGGAAATCTTTGAGTTCTTGTCAGTGAGGGTTGCGGTTGCTCTTCATTGGTTATTGTGTTCTGCTGTTTTTTTATCTGAGCTTCTATTTTCATCATTTTTTTTCTCTTCTAACGCTCTTAAGCGTGGAGGAGTTACTGAGGTTTGAATATGGTGCGCAGGTGAAGGAGTGGGTTTAGCAGTCATGTTCACTCAAGGACTCGGCAATAATGCCGTTCGCTGGGAGGTGAACTTCACCATTCCAATCTCTTTTCTCGTTTCTCCTTTTCCCGTTTTCAGTTATTTTCTCTTGTTGATGGCGGATTAGGATGTTGGATATAGGTTGAGATCTTTGCTTGCATTGTTCGGATTTCAAAATCCAAGTAGAGAATATAATAGTGAAATCAAATAATTCTTCCCTTCTTTTTTTATTCTTTTTTTTTTAAAAAAAAAAATTTCTTAACCAATGATAAACAGGAGGAGGTTTCGCGTTCAAGTTCAAATGTAAGATCCCGGATTGATCCCATTTCCAATATCCGAAGTGGTACCCGAGGGTTCGGGTTACCCCCAACATCAAAATTCAGAAGCGGACACTTACCGTCCAACGTGATCCCGGTGTCTACAACTGTGCCGATTGATGGCTACGACAGTGCGTCTGCTTCTGACAATGACATGTCCACTGATTCCGAAGAGGAGGTCTACGGCAGAAGACATTCTCTTGACTCTTCGCCGCAAGATGATAGAGTTCCTACTGGTGCAGCTCATAGATATGGAAATCCGGCACAAAGACACCCACGTTATGCCAGTGACTATACGTATTCCGATGTTAGTTCGTCAATGGAAACGATTGTTGGGGCTCAAGGGCATTTGGCGGAGAGGTTGGGCCGGGCAAACGGGAGGTACCAAGCCAGGCTCAGTGGTTACACAGAGGATGAATCATCGGATTCGGCTGCTAGCTCTGAGTTTTCTACGACACAAATTGGTAGCATCAATGGTGCTGTGCCTCGTAGCAGAGCATATAATTCAGAGGGATATGCTTCAAGTGTGCCTTCGCGAGTCACTGTGGATAGAGCTGCTGAGAAGGTTTATGTTCAATTCAGATGTTACTTGAATTATTTCCATGTTTGATTGTGAAGTTAGTTGTGTTTTGCTCTCGGCTCATTGTGTTGCATTGGTTTCATATTTAATTATTTCTTATTTTGATTTCCTATTTTGGAGGTTCATACAATAAGTCCTTGAAATATTTCCTAGTGCATGATTAATTATTCCATCTGATAAATTGCATTTGAGAGCACATATTTTAGGTTCTAGGTTGTCAAATTAGGGTATAGGGATGAAGAGATTTCAAAATCATTTCTCATAAATTTATCTATCTCCACCCCTTTTGTTTTTATTATCGTGGTTCATAGGCACAGGAGTTGTTTCAATGATGTGACAACCATTTTGTCTAATGCATCTCCTTGATGCTTAAGTATCTACTTCCATAAAATCTCTGATGGATCCTGTCAATTTTAATTTTATGTTAAGGTTTTCTGAATCAGTCTTTATTGCAGGATCAGCAGTTCAGAAACCTCCAGAGTGAAAAGTTTTCTTCTGACGATGAAAACGAAGATGATGGTGTTCCAAGTGCACCTCCATTTTCTGGTTCTGTTCATGAAATTAGACAAGGAACTGATCAAATTCCAATATCTGGAGTGCGTAATACAACGGTTATCCAGGACTCACAGAGCATAGCAACCAAAGTGAATGTGAATACGCAGAAACCAACTCCTGATGTTAAGGTAGAAGATAATGCTGGGAACAGAAATTCTGGTCAGTTTGTTAGGTATATATACTTTGTTGATTCTATGTGGCAAAAACTGCACAGCAACTCAATTAAGTTACAAGACCTACTATTTTGTGTTCCTAACTGCCTTTTTAGACTCAATGATTGGGAATTTTTCAAGCTCATTGCATCTATATTCTGTATCAGAACTAGTACTGGTGCTGAAGCTGGGGCATCTTCAGGTTCACATCCAGCTCGCATCCCAACATTTCATGCAAGGTATCTAAGACTAGCACGTAACTGTAGATGTTTCTTATAATCTATCCTAGATGTTTATTATTGGGCACTCATTTTCATTATGTCTGCTCTGTTTGCATGTCAAATTCAGTGCTCTTGGGCCTTGGCATGCTGTGATCGCCTATGATGCGTGTGTTCGACTTTGCCTTCATGCTTGGGCTAGGAGTTGCATGGAAGCCCCTATGTTTTTGGAAAATGAATGTGCTTTATTACGTGAAGCATTTGGGTAATTATGATCTCTTCCTTTTCTAGTTATGCCATTCTAAAGTTATTTGCACTGGTTCGTGATGCCAGGCAAGTAGAGATAAAGTTGCAGAGGCAATATAAGAAAGGCTGTATAATATTCAGTTACATGTTAATGTCGTGCAACTCCAAGTGGGAGTAACTGAATAAAATAGTAAGCAAAAAAATTCTGGCAGTAACGAACCATAATATTTGCCAACTAGAGAATAGGAATCGGTTGTTAAAACTTTTCAAAAAATTTAACCATTCTATAGAATAGTGAAGAGGTAAATTTTATGCATCTGGTTCCATATAAAGTTGGAAAATTTTCTTCTTTTTAATATATAATAATCTTCGGTTTTCCCACTATTCATTAATTATTTGGTTTTGCTTGAAAGCAACTAATAAGCACCCCATTCTACCCGTTTGGTAATCAAATAGCAAGTTCTTTTTTTTGAGCAAATAGCAATTTAATCACTATGTACTTATAATAAAATTTAAATGGAGAAAAAAAAGCACCTCTCCACTAACTATTGTATATGCGCATAAAGTGTTTACTTTTTTAAAATATGTCCGTTATCTATTTATGTTTGGTCATCACTTTTTATCAAAATATGAAAAATATTTATTTTGCAATAAACATCTTTATCCAAACATGTAATTGCTTACTATTTAGCACCTAGGTGGTTTAAATCACTTACTATTTAGCACCTAGGTGGTTTAAATCACTTATAGTACGTATCATTTTATGCTCTTTTTTTTTTCAACCTCAAACACAATGAGAATATCTATGTTGTGGTCAAGAATTTGAAACACGGAGTTAATTGGACCAAAATATGCATTTTGTTTTTTGTCCTATCCATCTTTGTAGTGGAAGCTAAAATGGTGGAAGTCTGTGGAAAGCCAGTGAAGTTGGGAGTTTTGATGACTCTACTGTCCTAAGTGTTGAGATGTCAGCTTTCCATTTTCAAAAGAAAAATTTAGAAGTTTCTTCTTGGCTTCTTTCTTTAAGCATGTTTTCTCTGGAACTATTCACATGCTACTCTATATAACAGTATCAGTATCCTGATGCTTATTTTCTACTACTTTTTTGCCTACTCTCCCCAAAATTTTATTATTGAACTATAGGTTACAGCAAGTCCTACTGCAATCGGAGGAAGAACTAATGGCTAAACGCTCTTCAGAGGTTGCTAACGAAGGTGTTGCCACAAAACCTAAGAAAATTGTTGGAAAGATGAAAGTTCAAGGTAGCTCTTAATCCTGTATGTGACATCTTCTTTTTCCAAGTACTTTTTGTGTGCTGCCTTAGACTAAGACCTTGGTGATTATGCAGTAAAACGTGTGAAGACAACCCTGGATCCACCTACTGGCTGCAGCATGTTATCCTTAAGACCAGTGATTAAGGTTGAAGCTATCCAGCATCACCTATCCAATTTGCAGTCGGCACTATCTTATAGATGGCAAGCTCTGCGAAAAATTCGTGCTCCACCCCGTATACCTGCAAAAGCTTCCTTTTCACGTCAAGGCTTTGCATATGTGCATGCAAGCACTCATTACATTAAACAAGTTTCAGGGCTTCTCAAAATTGGCGTGACAAGTCTACGCAATAGTTCAACATCATATGATGTTGTGCAAGGTATGCCAAGTTGGGAATTCTAGATCTGGGTAGGGAGGTATTTACAGAGTATGATTTACAAAAAGTATTTCATCTTATTTTAATCAGCTGCAGAATTGGACTTTGATGAGCTATGCTAACCACAGTGGATAGCATCATCGTATATCTGATCATATATTATTATTTGCTGGGCCTCCTTCATTCTGTCTGAAAAATATGTTTTGGGGTTCCACTTGTTTGGGTATTTGCAAATGCATAGGTGGATGAGGTGGTTGCATTTATTAAATCTTTGGAGCAATGATATGTAGCCTATAGATGGTAATACTATTTGCTAGGTGTTATTTGTTAGATTCATTTGAAAAAAAGGTACAATTTATTTCATAGCTGGATGTTTCCTGTCATAGAATTGCGTAGTACTTTCTTTTGCTTTCTTCTCTTCTTGTTTTGCTCAGCAGCATCTTTTCCTTTTGTTCTTAAATTCTTATTATGTTTCTTTTCAGAGACATATTCTTGTTTGTTAAGACTGAAAAGTTCTGCTGAAGAGGATGCCATAAGGATGCAGCCTGGTTCTAGTGAAAGCCATGTCTTGTATGTGCTTCTTTTCTATTTCCACTTCTTTTGTTAATTAACTTATTATCTAAGTTTTCAATGGAGAGGTCTTAAAAAAAATCTTTCAGCTTTCCTGATAATTTAGGAGATGATCTGATTGTTGAAGTCCTGGATTCAAAGGGGAAGCATTTTGGCCGTGTTCTTGCTCAAGTGGCTACCATTTCCGAAGACCCGGTAAAAATTTCTGGTAGAACTTGCTTGATATTGCTTATTTTAATAGTTTTGTCAAAAACTCTCACATAAGTTCGATGCAGGCTGATAAGCTTCGATGGTGGTCCATTTATCGTGAGCCAGAGCATGAACTTGTGGGCAAGCTGCAGCTCTACATAAACTATTCAACAAGTTCTGAGGATAATAATCAACTAAAGGTCAGTTGCTTTTTATTCTTGTAGCCTGTTGGCTCATGTCCAAAAGAAGCTTCTACAATTTGTTGACTTCTAGTCGATTTGAAGTGAATATATTTTGAATGGATCAGAAACCATCTTGCTTCTCTTTCAATTTAGCAAGGTCTGAGTTGGTCTGTGACAATAGAAGTTCACGTAGTTTGACAGAATTAAGAGGCCCATATATGTATTTCTTGATAACTATGTCAGTTTATAGCAAAGGAATGCATGCTTAGATATACACATGTAGATTTGTACTTGTAAGAGCTTGAATTCAAATTAAGAAGAAAACCTAGCTCCAAAAATCAGATGTGTGTGTGCATGAGCTCAAGTGCATCATTAAAATATTGCAATTTTTGGCAAACAACTACTTCTGCAAAAGGATAATGTTCTACAGTTTTAATTTGGTCTCACTCTGTGACAATTGATTATCTCTATTCAACAGAGGTTCTATAGTTTGAATCCAGTTTTAATCTTTGATGATTGATTATTCACTTATCTTTGATAAGTGAATATATTTTGAATGGATCAGAAACCATCTTGCTTCTCTTTCAATTTAGCAAGGTCTGAGTTGGTCTGTGACAATAGAAGTTCACGTAGTTTGACAGAATTAAGAGGCCCATATATGTATTTCTTGATAACTATGTCAGTTTATAGCAAAGGAATGCATGCTTAGATATACACATGTAGATTTGTACTTGTAAGAGCTTGAATTCAAATTAAGAAGAAAACCTAGCTCCAAAAATCAGATGTGTGTGTGCATGAGCTCAAGTGCATCATTAAAATATTGCAATTTTTGGCAAACAACTACTTCTGCAAAAGGATAATGTTCTACAGTTTTAATTTGGTCTCACTCTGTGACAATTGATTATCTCTATTCAACAGAGGTTCTATAGTTTGAATCCAGTTTTAATCTTTGATGATTGATTATTCGTATTCATGACATGAATATCATGAACTGCATATCATGGCTTAGTCTTGTTTTAAAAAAAAATCATATCATAGTTTTTGGAGGCTTTATGATATTAAGAGCTTCTTTTTGGCCTAGTGTGGTTCTGTGGCAGAAACAGTTGCATATGACTTGGTTCTAGAGGTTGCTATGAAGATTCAACGTTTTCAACAAAGGAACTTACTGTTACATGGCTCGTGGAAATGGCTTTTAACAGAATTTGCCTCGTACTATGGGGTTTCTGATGTGTACACCAAGCTACGGTAATTAGATTTCTTTTCTTGTCAGCTACTCAAGAGTGTCGGCAGTTTTTAAGGGTTTTAATAATTCTTACCTGGTCAGATCACTGTCTAACTATTAAAGTACCGGATTTGTGTTTTTCTGATGAATGTTCTTTCCAGGTACCTGTCCTATGTAATGGACGTCGCCACACCTACGGCTGACTGCCTCACTTTGGTATATGACTTCTTAATGCCTGTAATTATTAAAGGTGACAGCAAAAGTACATTGAGTCATCAAGAGGTAAATTTCAAATTATCAGGTTTTTTTTGTGCAGAATTTTATCCTTGTGCTTATTATTTATGGTATTTGGAGTTAGCTACCTTGAGAATGTTGTATCATAGGCACTTAGCCAATTTACCTAAAGTACAAATATGATTTTCATAAACCATCAGAATTCATATCACATGTATGAGGTGCTAAAAAATGTCATTTTTACCGTCTTATAAATATTTTTTAAATTATATTTAAAATATAAAATAATTAAAAAATATTTAAAATATTATCATTATTATTGTTATCAATATTTTATTTCCAAAAAAAGTTATTGTTATCTATATTAACATATCCTTTCAGTAACTTTTATTTCTTCTGGTTCTTAAATTTTTACTTTAAAATAGAAATTCTTTAAATTTATTTCATTTCTTCTCCCAATTTTTCTGACACAACATACATGTGTACATTTTGGCTTATTCAACAGAATCGAATACTTGGAGAAATCAAAGATCAGATTGAACAGATTCTTGCTCTAGTTTTTGAGAACTATAAGTCACTTGATGAATCATCGTTCACTGGCATTATGGAAATTTTCAAGCCTGCAACTGGAGTTGCAGCACCAGCATTAGCTCCTGCTGTTAAACTGTATACTCTCCTTCATGACATATTGTCTCCTGAGTCGCAAACTGCTCTGACCCATTATTTTCAGGTTCTGGATATTACATATCTCCATTTGTTGCTTTCATTGCAACCCATATTTTCCTAACAGTAATGTAACCTCAGGCTGCAGCCAAAAAAAGATCAAGGCGGCATTTGGCTGAGACAGATGAATATGTTGCCAATAACAATGAGCCTAATTTCTTGGATCCTGTTGCTGTATCCACTGCTTACCAGAAAATGACTGCCCTTTGCACAAATATCAAAAATGAGATTTTGACTGACATTGAAATCCATAACAAAGATATACTTCCCAGGTACCTTTTCAGTTCATGATGGCATTTGATGTCTAAGAACTTTGTTAAAATTGAATTTCTTTCCAATTGTAATGTGATTTGAGATTATGACGAGAAAGTTGTCAACTTAAGCACCTATCTTTTAGCTTTGATGCCACTTTCATGCAAAGCAGTTCATTCATATGTAAAGCTGGAGACTGATGATTTAACTACCAATACATGTCATGAAATCAGGTATCAGTTTTAGGATGCATATGTAGATTTTAGGAGAGTGATGATAGAAATCACTGATTATGTTATTGAAATCAAATGTGACCTGAAGAAAGGCATATGATGTAGGCCTTGAATGAAAAATCTTAATACAGGATTTACCATGGAATTTTAGGAGATTGACAATGCAGACTACCGTTAGTGTCACAAAGAGGATACATGAATTTAGAATGTATAGGTGTGGGTCTTTCTTGGCTGTAAATTTCCAACTTGTTCTCCTTAATAATATTGGACTCGGCAGCCCTCTTTTCTTTTCAATTTATAGCGTTCCAAAATATGAATCATTTGGTTGGTTTAAGTTTCAACGGACAGACAATATATGCATTTCCGCTTAAGCTAAATATCTGAAGAATAGTTTAATACCCTAGCTTCAAAGGCCAAGGATACTGGAAGTACCAAGGATTCAAGATAATTTCAGCTCTACTTATGCGTAGTAGAAGCACTGTTTTGTTAAGTTCTGATTTGGTTGGAGATAATGCAAAGAGATTAAGAAAGGTCTTGGTCCTTTGATGACATTCAGGATGGTGTTTTTGGCTTCTGTTTGGGCTAAACCCCATGGTTTCTCAAAGGGAATTTCTTTGTTCACTTTACAAAGGAATCTGATTGCTGCCACGTATCAGTTGTGCTTTCACTTTGTTTCTTTCTTTTTTTGGAGGATAGCTTATCCTCCTTTAATTTGTATCTTTTTCCTCCCTCCTAACAAAAATCTGTGTTTTTGTTTTCCCGTAGTTTCAATCTCTAAAGAACGTCATTGATATTTTCCACTAAGCTCATTGGCAAATGTTGGATATGACATGATGATTTCATGATATCAGATTCTACTGCACTAGCCATTTCTTTCATGTTGGATTGATTATCTGATCCATGATGTACAAGCATTTATTGAGTTTATTTTTCATGCAGTTTTTTAGACCTCCCAAATTTGTCTGCTTCCATATATAGCACGGAGCTTTGCAGCAGATTGCGCGCTTTCCTTCTTGCATGCCCACCATCTGGTCCTTCCCCTCCTGTGGTAGAACTCATTATTGCAACATCAGATTTTCAGAGGGAAGTTGCCAACTGGAAAATTAGGTACATGCTTCTGGTGATTCTGTTAGTTGTTTGGATCTTGAATTGAGTCAACTGATTTGGTGATTCATTTCCAGTCCTATCAAAGGTGGTGTTGATGCAAAAGAGTTGTTCCATTTGTATATCATGCTATGGATTCAAGATAAACGCATTTCTTTGCTTGAGTCATGTAAATTAGATAAGGTATGTTTTCTAAGCAACAACAGCTTTTATAGGGTAGTCTTAAAGCAACTACAATCTTTTCAATTGCATGCCTTCCCATTGGTCTCTTAAATTAAAAGTTCAAAGGAAAAGAAATAACTCACAGATTCTGCAGTCTGAAGTTTTGTTGATAAAGAGATGGAAATCTTATTGAGCTGCTTTTAACTTCTGGAAGAATGACTCAACATAGTTACAAATTATTGATATTGATACTGATACTACCAATATGCACAGAGGGATTTCTTTTTTCGGTATTTTCAGGATCACATTAAAGGAACTCAAGATGTTGTTGTTTTAAACTTATCTACAACTTATCTGCTTGCAGGTAAAATGGTCAGGGGTTCGGACTCAACATTCTACAACTCCTTTTGTTGATGAAATGTATGACCGACTGAGAGAGACCTTGAACAACTATGAAGTAATCATTTGCAGATGGCCAGAATACATATTTGTGCTCGAAAACGTACGTCCAAATGAACCATCTTTGTTTCTTATTTGCAAAGTTGATGATTGAAAAAAGAGCAAATGGAAGTAAAATGTGAGCTTTTTTTGGCAATATAAAAATGACCATAGGGTAACTAGTTTTCTTTACTATCTTTACTAATATGGAGGACAGAGTTATTGAAATTATTTGATTTCATTTTGGCTGTTTTTGTACACAAAGGCTATAGCAGATGTGGAAAAAGCAATCGTGGAAGCTCTGGATAAACAATATGCAGATGTCCTGTCACCATTGAAGGAAAATTTGGCACCAAAGAAATTTGGATTGAAATATGTCCAAAAGCTCACTAAACGATCTGTGTCCTCCTATGCAGTCCCTGATGAGGTGGGCCATCACTTGCCTAATTCTTTTTTCTTCCAGTTCATTTTGAATATTTTTCTGGCTGAGAATTATTTATTTTTTCTTCAGCTGGGAATTCTATTAAATTCTTTGAAGAGGATGCTTGATGTCTTGCGTCCCAAGATAGAAGCACGGTTCAAATCCTGGGGTTCTTGCATTCCTGATGGAAGAAACCCTGTCCCTGGAGAGCGTCTCAGTGAAGTAACAGTAATGCTCAGAGCCAAGTTCAGAAATTACCTGCAAGCTGTTATTGAGAAACTTGTGGAAAATGTGAGTTTGATTTTAGAAGCAAAATTTTGTGCCTTTAATTTGCTTTCACTAGGCTAACATTTGATTAACGTTAGTTAAAATAAAAACCTCTAAAATAAAGGACTCCCTTCATGCAAATAATCCCTTTCAGATGATGGCAGTTTCTTGTGAATTCTTGTTGGAAGCAAAGGATTGACTGCATGATAAATGTACACTTGAAGAAAGTATCGGAGTGCAAATGAACTTGAATTTAAGAGAGCAGCCATTGTGAATTCCCTACATTTCATGTCTTAGCTGGCTTGCTGATTCATCATTTCAAGCATTGTTTATTCCAATTTTCTTGATCAGTACCCTTATTGGTCCTTTTTTAATTTTCCCCACACAACCAACTACAAGTTCAATGTATTTTTGTATAGAATTAAACCTCTGGTTCTTTACCTGTGTGCATTAAACCCAACAAAATGCTGTATCAGCTTTAGTTTTGCTAGGGTTTCAATATAACTCTTTCGCTGATTGGGTGCTTCTTCATCTTGCTTCAGACTAAGTTACAGAGCTCAACAAAGTTGAAGAAGATTCTTCAAGATTCAAAAGAAAGTATAGGGGAATCTGATATACGGGGTAGGATGCAAGCACTCAAAGATCAGCTAACAAATACAATGAGTCA
Source organism: Carica papaya (assembly GCF_000150535.2). Next base: position 8,548 of record NW_019014386.1, on the reverse strand, counting down.
CCTTCACACTGTGTGTGAGACTCATGTCTTTATAGCAATCTGCCGAGGTTACTGGGATCGAATGGGACAGGTAGTTAAGTTTCAATGTTCCGATAAAAAGTTTGCATTGAGTTGACAGTAATATTGTTTTTGGTTTGAATATATCATATTCTCATAAAAACAATTGATTTTTATTATCACCTGGCAAGTGAGGAAGCACAAAAGTACCTATAATTTGAATTGAATATGGAATTAACTTGGAATTGAAATATTATTTTTATGCAAAATTATGTCTTATTTGTATTGTATTCATATTCTTATTTTATAAAAAATTAACTTTGAACCAAACTCAAAGCTAATAGTTTAATATTACTTGCATGACGGCTTTTTGTTTACAGGATGTCCTCAGTTTTCTGGAGAACAGGAAAGAGAACAGATCCTGGTATAAAGGTTCACGTATTGCAATTTCAGTAAGTAACTGCTTTACAATTTTAAATGAGTTCAGTTCTTAAGCTCAAATCTTGCTCCTAAAACTATGACCGAGCTAAATAGTTTAATATCCAAACTCTGAGGCTTTTTTGGACATCCTGTGAAAGCTTATAGGCTGATAGGGCTTCATCCTTTTCAATTGCCATCTTACTTGAAAGTATATAGGTTATTAAAATTGGTTGTCTTTCTGAAGTACTTGCATTCAAGGTGATAATGCTTATCAACTCCAGGAACCTGATACAAAAAGGTAATAAGATTAAATACTAGGGACCTACTGATAGAAAACCAAAGTACAGTGTCAGCGGAGACCCTTGTAACTCTTTGCTACTGACCTATCCAAAAGCCATTTGAATTATGGTATTTTCTTATAGCTTATGGAAGTGAGTTTATCAATCATGAGAATATTTGATGGTAAAAACAATTTATCAATCTTTAAACTTTATAAGCTTAAAAGTCAATATGAAATTATTTTTTTAGACTTTTTTTTACCTTGCGTTTGAAACTAAAAGAACTTACTAACATTTTCAGAAAGGAGAAGCTTTGCATAACCAATCTCCTTCAAAGTATTGTGAAGTCAGATCCGATCCATTTTGGTCTTTTAGAATTATTGCATCAGACCTTTTTTTCTTGTCGGGCTGCCATTGTCATTCCTGTTACTTGGATGCTGAAATTACCCATAGCAGATAGATAGATCAGAGTTTAACTTCCATTGCTCATCTCTTTTAATCATCCATATTAATCTTTAGTGTCAACTTGCAGATTCTAGATGATACTTTTGCGTCACAAATGCAACAGCTTATCGGGAATGCCTTACAAGAGAAAGACGTAGAGCCACCTAGATCGATTATGGAAGTCCGTTCAATGCTCTGCAAGGATGGTCCCAATCACAAGGACAACACATACTATTACTAGGCGTGGTAAATTCTTGTACATAAAAGAGTGAGATAACTGTTTGCTGGAAAAAAAAGGAAAAGAAAAAAATTAAACTTGGACGTTTTAAAACCTGGTGGTGGCATGCTACAAAAATGAAGGACTTCTGTACAGAGTAATACTGGCCAGAGCTACCAATTTTGTCTGAGGAACAACGTCAGCGCAGCATCAACTTACTTTTCTAGTTCACGTATCTGGTCTCCTGAGAAGTATGTGTTTATTACTTACCTCAAATAAGTAGATTTTGTAAGAGCAGAGATTCATTTATTATATTTTCGATCTGCTAAATATAAAATTGATATATCTACTTATCTTCTTTGTTCCTAATAGCTCAGAATTTTATTTATAAATTTATTTGAAAATTTTATATGAGAGAATGTGAATCTCTTATACTGTCAGAATTGTCTCAGACAAATTTTAATCATTTTTAGTGACTATTAAAATGATCTTATAACTAAAGCAAGTATGAATTACTGAATAAATTTTCAAAAATTAAATGTATCTTTCAGCCTAAATGTTGCTGAAACTGGATATTGAACTTTGAAGAGATTCAGGTTTGAAGTCAAATATATACTAGGTATTCACATTTTGGAACTAAAGTAGAGTGTCTTGTCTTAAGAAGAAAAAAAACTAAATTAGGTTTTTAATCTGATATTATTATAGTTAAGATAATATAGTTATAATAAGTTTATTGATATTTAATTTAATTTAATTATTTTAATTTTATTAATATATTAATAAATTAAATATTCGATCTCACTGAATTAAATATTATAAATTTTTAATTATTAGTAAAATGATAAACTCTACGTAATCAGATACTTACAAATAAAACATAGAAGTATACAATTCAGTTAATATTAAAGTATTTGCTTAATACGTTCACAGCAGTACAACTCCCTCAAAAAAATATGTATTAGTTTTTAGTATAAATAAAAAAAATTTAAAAATTACAGCAAGAAATTTAAATTACAATAATAAAAATCTAATTGAAATATTTAACTAAATAAATGGACTTCATTGGGTTTCCAATTAAACCAAATTCCCGGGTGTGAAGCAAAAGTATAGAATAGGTTTCGTAAATATGTAGGAATTCTATACCACCACGCATTTTAAGAAAATCCAGCAAATTAAAAAGCCAGAAATTGAATACCAGACGCAATTAGTGTCGGCTAACGCAGACAGGAAACAGTCGTGGCAAATAACTTAAATGAATTGCAGAAATAAAAAGGTATCAAATCAATGGTTAATAAGCAATCTATTATATATATAAAAAAAAATATGAAGATCAAAAATTTGCCACACTGTATATACATGTATATATTTTAAAACTAAAATTTTATTTTTAGTTATTTACAAAAAAATTTAGTTAATGAAAGAATCTTAACATATTCTAATTAAAAAAATTAATTGCTTACTGCTATTTATATATTTAATTTAAATAAATATATATATATAAAAAAATAAAAATTAAAGTGATAATATTCATAATAATTATCTATTTAAATTTTTAAATATAAAAATAAAATTTTAATTGACTATAAAACTAAGGTGATTGATCCGGATGCAACATTAAGGTTCTATTTGGTTCATTACTATTTCTACGTAACTTAATAATTTCAACCAAGAAAATTAAAAAAAAAAATTAAAAACAATTAAACTACTAACAGTTAGCAAAAGGGGGGAAAAGAACTACTAAGAATGAAACAAAAGCGATCCAAATTTAAACCCAAAAAAAAAAAAAAAAAGCATTGCAAGATGTCATGTAATGAATCTGAATCGCACTCAGAAATGATTTAAGAAGAAGAGATATTTACAAGATTCAGTTATACCACAGATCAATGGATCTGTAGCAGCAGTAGAGCACCAAAAGAATGCCATTTATATTACACAACTTAAGGAAACCGAACCACCCCGGCATATCACAGGCACAAACACAAAGGTTAATGAATGCTGAGCTTACAGAAGCTTTGATATCACTTGACAAGAAGTCCAGAAGGCTTTCGAGGCAACCCTCAGAATGACAGGATTTTGGTATATCCTGTTAAAAAATTTAACAAAATACTTTTTAAAATGATATAAGAATAGTAAATCAGTGAAAGGAAATTTCTCGAAATACAGAATAGTAGCTTGAGAAATACGCCCTACCCAATGGCAGTCGCTCCCCATGATGCTACATTATAGATGACTTTACTTCCATCCCATGCTTTTCGAAGCTTTCCCTTCTTCTTCTTCATAGAGAAGGTCTTGCTAAGTGCTGGACGAAGTCAACAGTGAATATCATTAACCTTCTGCTAACTTGCTTAATAATGAAGATGCAGATAAATATACTTGGAACAAAATGACTGAATGCTAACTGGTAAAACTTGGTCATTTGTTCATGGGTTGAAAAACTCATAATGAAAGCAAAGGCATTACTAGGATGAACTTAAACAAACTCACCATCCTGAAGTTGATTAGGCGTCAAATCCTGGAAACATAAAGCATTTTGTTAAGTAACTCATACTTTTCACTCGGATGGTACTATGATACAATATTCTCAGACAAATTAATACTCAAACACCATTTATAAATTTGAACATCGTTAGCTATACAAGAAACCTAATAGATGCATGAAATCTGAATTCTCAAGAAAATTGTAACATATAATTGACAGTTAAACAAACCTAGAGCAATCTATTTGCTCAGGCAATTCAAGTAGAGCTTTTGCCCTATCAAGTATGTACTCTTAAATGGAGTAACCAAGGACACAATAATATCCAATGGTCTCTCAAATAAAAAAATAAAAAAAAACCTCTTTGCCGCCTTATTTTGTACCAAACCAGAACGACACATGCATGCCCTTATTTCTAAAATACACTGCAAAAACAACTTGTGTGAAACAGTGTAGATGTATTATCCACCAAGTCATTACTTGACTACCAGCTCATACACATCTTTACGTGCATCCTTCAAGATTAAAGAACCGCTACGCAACCAAACACATCTTTTATTGTAGCTAGCAGAATACAAAGATACCACTAACACAACAGATGATCAATTGTTGACAATTCTAAAATAATACCACTAACACAATAGATGATCAATTGTTGACAATTCTAAAATAATTGGTATTCAACTATTAAAGTCAATATATAGAATCAACATGCGGTTACTGGATGATCAATTCAACCCTAACAAGTGAAGAAAACATGATTAGAGAAATTTCAAAGTTATCAAGAGGCAGACTTTGCATACCTTTGTCTGCTTAAGGGATAATAGGTATGCAGCCATGAAACATGCAATGCCCTCTACTATATCTTCTTGCCTAACAAGAACATAATCTTCTTGATCTGGATCAGTACATTCACCTTCCCAAAGATCATTTTCACTAACCATGTCCCAGGAGCTACCTTCTTCTGGCACCACGCAAGAACTTCAATTCATCAGCTTGTGGGAAGCAAAATCAATATAGCATAAAATATTAGAAAATTAAACTAAAACTAAGCATATGATTCTTTCAAGTGTGAATCTCAAGATGCCAGATAATAACCAGGAAGCATAACAAGCTAGAAATAAAAAATTATTTCAAAATCATATCCTAAAAGAATGTTTTAGCAAAAAATTGTTAATGTAACAGCTGAAGACATTAAAGCTGACCATCTCTGGATGCATACCAGCGATGCCATGAGGGACTGATGCCTGAGCACACTCTAGCTTTTCAAGGAAGTCGGGACATTCAACTCTGGATTTTAGAAGATCACATAGCTGCATTAAAGCAGAAAATGAATAAGCTGCAAATTCTGAGTTACAATTTTCTGGGCTCTTAAAGTGAATGAATGAGTCACTAGACTTACTACTGATGTGTATAATACATGTATAACAAATACATAACACATGCATTTTCTTTGTTATGACATCCCAACCTACACAACTTAGTCCTAACCGACACATACATTTCTTCTGAATAGAAAAGTTTTGCACAAATAAGCAAGTCCTTCATGAAGTATATATTAGCAAATATTATTGAATAACAGTTTGAGCCTTTATAGTAGTTAAGACAAATATCACCCTTATGACTTACCATTTCCAGGTAGTGATCATTTGGTGCTTTTAATAGCAATTTACACATCCCACTACCGGCCTGAATACAATTTGAGTAAAGGAATGACCACAAAGAAAAAGCCAGAAAAATAAAAAAACCCAGGTACTGATTAGGCTTCTAAGCTTATTGGATGGTTGTTGACCCAACTATCCTTAAATTAGCATGGTATAGAGGATTTAAGTCTAAAGCTCAAACCGAGACTTTGCTCTTTTTGTACTTTGTATTCCTTTATTTAATCACTTAGCGTAGAAGATTCAAGATCTAATGCTCGAACCAAGACTTGCTCTTTCTGTACTTTGGATTCCTTTATTTGATCACCTGGGTTCTCAGTATGAGCTGTATTAAATAGCAGGACTATTACCCTTCCAATCTTTCATCCTTGTAAGGAAGAGTTTAGAGCAGAAACAAGTTAGATGTGCGTATGAATTGTAATGCTAGAATATAAATGTAGGTGCTGGATGCTCTCCTAACAGGGTAAACATTCGACAAAGTTGTGGACATTAACTCTTTGATGCCATGCGATGTTTCTGAAAAGAAAAGCATCGGAAACCAATCTCTTCATTGGATTCACTGAAAAAAACCTTGCTTTAGTATCAAAACAGAAAGCATGCCATATTTAAGACTTAATTTTCTTTCCTAGTTGTTCATTTTCTCAGCAAGCAAGTAATTCTAAGCTGGATTTCAAAATTTCCCCACCAAATCAGTAACAAAACAGATTAGTTACCTCCTCGGCCTCCTGATCTCCACGCTCAGCCGATGACGACCTCTCGCGTGCCCCTTGACCTATATTCCGATCTTCATCCTCGTCACTTCCAAGGCCGTCTTCGCTGTGACTGAGCAACTCGAGAGCTTTCTGGCACTGCTCCAGCACAGCCTGCAAGGTCCTTCTCTTCACCCGAAAACTCTCATTCTCCAGCTCCTTGCGCTTCCTCTCCAAATCAGTACTTGCACTCGCGACCTCAATTTCCATTACAACTCCCCCCTAGAATTCCAAATCCAACAAACGAATAAACAATTCAGGTCTAATCCCTCTTTGTTTGGGGGGAATTTCCTCTCGAACTCTAGAAATCGAGCTCTCGTCGTCCCATCATAACTGGTAATTGCAGAAATCTGTCGGGTTCGGGTTCTCGGGTCTCGATAACGACGAAATAATTATTGGCGTAATCCAACATGTGCCTTCTTTTTTATGTTTTTTCTTCTGCTAACCCTTTCTTTTTTTTTCTTTCCCTCTTAGGTTTCTGCGCTGTCGAATATAAGGAGACGTCGTTGAAATGCTTCAGCTACAAGGCATTCAGCGTGGAGAATTCGGCCTGTTTGGGCTTTGGGTTTATTCTGTTCTGGAATTGGAGATCATGTGTTTTTGTTTTTTTAAATAAAATATTATTGACGTGTTTGGTGACAATTAATTAATTATTTTTTATACGACAAATTGGATATGCATCATTCCCCGGCGTGTCAGAATCAAACTCAATATCTCGTTACAACATTCCATTAGATTGGTCACAACATAAATTTAATAGAATCCCGTACTTATTTATACTCAATTAAATATTATAAATTAATTATTTTAAATTTATAATATAATTACATAATAATTAATTTATATTTCAATAAAATTTGAATTTATGATTTTTTAAAAAAATAAAAAAAATTGCAATTATTAAATCACTATATTATTAATAAATCAATTAATACATTATATTTTATTTGTGACTACTTGAAAAATAAGACAAGTATTAATCTTATAGATTACTGTATTGTTGAAATCAATAGATGCTTAAGTTATACCTTATTGGTGTTAAAACAATTTAATTCCCTACAAAACATAAATAAAAAACAAAATATGCTATGTGGGCCCATAAACCAATATGGCCCAGTTATACCCTAATGCGAGCGATAATCAACCAACCCATTGGGCTTTCGGGGCCCGAAGCAGAAGACGGATCCATCCATGTCTCCCATGTGGGTTCTTCGAATATTATGCAAATATTATAGGTAACTAAATAAATATATATTTATTTATTTTTAAATTAAATTTTGTAAATATTAGGTTTTATAGTTAAATAAAAATAAATTACCTAGATATCTTATGGTAATTAATTGTTATTATATGAAAGTAAATCACTAAAATTAATTAAATTATGCAATTTACTATAGTAAGATTCATCTAAAATTCATAATAAATTACGATTTAGTCGTAAAATTTGAATATTTTTTATTATTTAACTGAATCAAACTTTAAATACTGAAATTCTCTAAGAAGAATGCATAAACATATAGGACATCACGTATATATATATATATATATATATGTATATTTGTATTTGGCATGTAGATGCGTGACAATTTACAACATCTGACAGATTTATGGGTAAAACATGACTTGACTCTCTTTTTAACCGATGGTCATTTTCTCACTGAGAAGACGATACAAAAAACAGAAAAAGTGCCTGCAAATTTCCAGTACCCCACCTTCTGTCTGTCTCCCAATGGAGTCATGAACCTTTTAATAAACTTTCCATCTCAAACAAAAATTAAAAAGTAAATCATAACAATTATATAATATTTTCTCAAAAATATTTTATTAACAAAATTAATTAATTAATTAATATCGCGCGAAGTGGGATATAAATTATTAATTATATTTTTAATATAAGTATATTTATATGATATTTATTGATATAAATATATATAATAAGTTACTTTCAAATGAATTTTAAAAATTCAAATTTGAATTACTCTATCTGTCTTATATTTTCCGTTAACATAAACCTACTTTGACTAAAACTCAGACTCTGTTAAACTAAATCTGTTCCGATTAAAACTCATACTTCAAAAAAAATTAACAGAAAAATCCCATCTCTGATTCCTTGTCTTTGACGGGTTCCATGGGAACTTTGGTTGCAACTTGGCGGCACGACTTTGCAACTTGGCGCCGAGTCGTGCCGCATGTCAAGGCACTGTAACGAGTCAGCCCTTGTTTCAAACCGCTTAATTCATAGACAACCACGTCCTTTTCTTTGAATGATTTAATAAACAAACCTTCCAATGTTAAGTTCTGCAATT
>NW_019014385.1:25389-36220 GCF_000150535.2 Carica papaya | reverse complement strand
TCATAAGTCCTTGGCAACAATGTAATGGTTGGACGACGGGTTGTTGGTGAGGTGAACCAAATAAAGACTTACAAGGTGTATTGACCAATAGGTTCCAATGACCAAATTATGGTATTAGGCTGCGAGTTTAGATCAACTGACTCCAATAGGGTTAGGAGGTTAATCATATTAAGATTTTCTCTGATCATGCTTCCCTCTAAAGTGGATGTAAAGCTTGAGATAGGATCATTATGTCTGGATGATAAGTTATACAACCGTAGGAATTGGCTAGCCGAAGATTTATTCTGATCCATGTATCCTCCCAAAACCAAGTATATGGGACAATGGATTGAGGTTGGTATTCCAGAATGTTGGCGAGACCACATGGGAGAGGGATGTGGTGAAGATTGTAAATGGGAAAAGACACGTTTTAGGAGTGTATTCAGTAGAGAACTGGCGACAGTGACAGAATTGAAATTTGCCCAGATTGTTGGCTTGAGGCAGCATGCTGAAAACTAGGATTTTGCATATTTAGGCTATTGGTCGACATAAAGGATATATTTGTTAAATAGGCCATTGGTGATGGTGAAGGTTGGAGGGAGTGGCATGTGGAGATCTTGTGGAACCTCAACGATTGGAAAATTATTGAATATGAGGACTTACTGTCTACACTAGAGTTGGTTGCTTTGAATGAGGAATATGATCAACTGGTTTGGAAGCTCAGTCCTTCTGGCAGTTCACTGTTACAGGCACTTGACTAAAAAGGAGCCCATAGACAGTAGTTTTCCTAATAGACAGATTTGGAAGATGAAGGCCCTCCCTAAGTTTTTTTTTTTTTTGCATGGGAAGTAGGCAGGGAGTGCATTTTGGCTAACTGGTGCTGCATATGTAAGAGGGCAAAGGAGACGTGCGGCCATTTGCTCCTTTGGTGTCCCGTTGTGCATAGTACAATTAATTTAGATAATGTAAATGGTTTTGATAATTTAAGGATAAATAGTTCCAGACCCTTAGTTTTTTTTACAGGGTCATCCTCTTTGTTCTATGGAGGATTTGGCAGACTTTGTTGATACATTGAAGAACTTGTAAATTTTGTACATGGGTGGTACCCCATTGGTGCCTGTATCAATACAATTTTCAAACTATATTTAAAAGAAAAATCTACTTTTATTTGAGAAGTACATTTGTCTTCGATCATTTTTCCTGTGTTATGGGATATCTATGCAACATTTACGAAATTGAAGTATCTTGTAGTATTATCAAATGTGGAAGTTAAGGTAATGGGGATGACTTTTCATATAATGCTCATCTTCACTAAAGTTTCACTATCTTCTTATGATTTGCAGCTAGGATATGGCAAATGATGCTCGATCTAGACAGGCAATTAAGGATGATGATAGCAATAATTCAAAGGGGAGGCGTATCAGAACTAGGGGATCAACTAGTTTGGGTGTAGCAACACCAAAATCATCAGGTTTAAGAAGGTCAACCAGAGATATTTCATCAAAGAAACATACTTCTCCAAGTCCGTCAAGCACTCGCAAATCTGGTAGACTTGAGAAATTTACTTCAACAACTCCAGTCATAAGGAAGTCAGAGAAAGCAGAAAAGGAGAATATCCAGAGCCCTTTGAGGAGGTCTGAGAGGGCTAAGAGGCTCTCCTCATCCAGTTCTTCAGTCTCAAAGAAATCTAACAGAACATCAGGATCATCAGATTTTAAACAGAAGAAAGAGAAGAAAGAAAAAAGTGTGAAACGGCTTACTGTGGAAACTAAAGAGGTTAAGAAAATAGAGAAGCAGATTGAGAAATCTGTTAATGTGGAAGAGAAGAGAATGAATGCTCGTGCTTACAAGGCTTTATTTGAGCGACCAACAAAGGAGATTAATGCACCAGGTAGTTAAGTTCTTTTCCCATAGATTATTCTGTAAACTCTCTGCTTATTCTTCACGATAAGAATTATCTGGAATGAGTGCCTTGCAAAATGGTAGGAAAATCTGGTTGAATGTTTTTTCTTTTTAATTGATATTCAACATACACGAGTTGCTTAAAATGCATCATACTCCTGTTGTAACTTGTGAGTTCTTGTGTCATGGTGGCTACAATTTTCCTTTTCTTCCCTGAGGTGTTTGTTTGTGCATATCTTTGTTGTTCTGGATAAATCTAATGAAAAATCGTTCCTGAAAAGAATTATTTATATGCCTTCTGCTTGCCTGACAGATAGTCCTGAGGAACTTGACAGGATGGATAAATTATTTGAAGATTGTAGCAGCATTTGCAAAGGTAATGATTCTAAGAAAATAGATGGAGGCTTTGACCGCAGCAATGGGAGAAGGGACGATTTGAAAGTAAAATGTCTTGGGATTGCTTGTGAAAGCACTTTGGAGGGATCTAATTCTGATGCAATTGAGTCTATGAAAGAAATATTAAAAAGCACTGTCGAAGTGGAGCCATCTGGTACAGTCTGTGCAGTTGTTAATGATGGTTGCGAGAAAGAAGCAATTGGGTCAGGACTTGGGGAAGGAATTTCTAAGACTACTGACATGGTCAGCAAAATTAGTGATGATACTGAAATGGCAGCAGTTGGTTGCTCTGCAGAGAATAATATGGATACATCAAAATTGTTGAATAGAGAATCCGGTTTGGAAAGGGATGACAAAACCATTTTAGCAAAAAGGAAAATAAACACAATAGATATGGTTTCTGATCCTTCTGATATGGTTATGATCAAAGATGCATGCAGGTCAATTGGTGATGCTAGCACATCGCCATCTGGGTGCAGAAGTAAGAGTTGTTCTCAAACTAGTGGCACGTGCCTTAAGAGGCAGAGGTACTAGAGTTGTGCAAGTTTATTTGTTTATCTTCTTTTATTCAAATGATTCTTTACTAAGTGCTTTAGAATTAATAAGCTGAATTGATATTCATTCTGTTAAAATTAAAATCAATGCATTTTTTATCTCCCTGCTTTATTTTCATTTCCGCAATGTTTAATATGACATTTTTGTGCACAAGATACGAAGGATAATTTTATGGAAATAAGGAGGTTGTGTGGTTCTTATACTTTACTTCCTACTTCATGAGTACATCTCTTACTCAATAGTGCACATAGAGTTGGAAATTTTCACCATTAAAGGGTGGTCTCATCCCATCCCTTTCCCAAATAGGCTGATTCTCACCCCGGCCTTTTGCCTTCCATACTGACTGTATTTTGTTATATATACTAAAGTTTTTTGAAATTTTGTGTCCTTCAGATGTAATTCTTCTCTGTAGTTTAGTCTTTGAAAAAGAAGAAAACCTAAAATATCATATGTCATATAATTTTGCTCAGAGATTGGCCAGCCATCATCTATTTATATGTAGGTTTTTCTCCTCTTCTTTTCTTTATGTTTTTTCATTCTTTTCTGAGGATGACTGGTCCTGGTTGTACTTCTTCTCTATCAAATAATATTTCTTTTTTCTGCCAAAAAAGTTTATTTTTACGTGACTTAGATAATGTAGCTCCAGCTAATATGAACTTATAATGAATTGAGGTTAATGTTTATCATGGAAGTTTCTCTTACCCCGATATTTTTTAAATTACTAAATAACTGTTAATTTTTATATGGGAACCAGAACCCGATGGGACTTTAATTTTTTCTGCGGGATGGTGCTGTAGGAGAAAACTGGTCTTGTTTGGTGCTATTGGCGTGCCTAAATTGTGCAGGTCAAGAAGTATGTCCGCATTTATTCTTACGCTGCAGTCTGTCAAATTTCTGACTGAAATCAAAACTTTGCAGTTTACGAAATAACCCCATCATTCTTCTAGTTGTATCTTAGTAGTAGTCCCTGTTGTGTAAAGCCTTTGGCCTTCCACTTATTCCTGAAGTTCTTCCCTAGATTTTTGTTGTTGACTTGAGAAACAATATACAATTCTCAGTTTTCCTTCTCTCTGAATTTTTGTTTGTTTTATGTTTTGCTTCTTGATCATTTGTGGTGATGGGAGTGGGGCACATCTGGTCTAGTTTTGAATTTGAAACTTCTGATGCAATTTTTCATGAAGGCTATTTACATAGGATCAGTTTATGATTTGTTAATCCATTTCAGTTGGAGTTGAAAGCTCCCTTTACTCTATTTTGGGTTATTTGGAGAGAGAGGAAACGGGTAGTTCTTGAGGATTGTTTTAGTACTCCTTTCTGTCGAATTACAAATAATTTCATTTCAGACCCTTAATATTTTGTTGAATTGTCGTCCCCTCCTCTGGTGGACTTAGAAGATGATATTGACATTTTGATTGGCTCCTTTCCATAAGCTGTGGTATATGGACCGCAGCCTTGCGAATTTTTTAGTTTTTTCTTTAATATTTAAAAAATTAGTCAAACCCTTTTTTCTGTAGTTTTGTGCGTCCATCACCCAAGAAGTTTTAATCTTGTTTTGCAATTTTGTAGGGTAAATTGTAACGCAGAATCAAGCTGGGAATTTTGTGATATGTCCTTCACTAAGGTTGGTTCTTGTTTTCTCCCTGCTCCTCTTCTATTTGTTTTCTTTGTGAAAATAGTTTCTCTAATTTGAGTATTTCGGTTTCTTGTATTACTTTAAGATTGAGTTTTTAATTATTATTATAGGATTTGGTGATAGAGATGGATCTGGATTGATAGTGGAAATTGATTCTGAATCAGGAATAAGATATTGAAAGTTAGCATTCCCTGTGGGCTTATGCTTTACTTCGATGCCTCTCTTGGTTTAGCCATTTTTTGGATAGAGTATTAAACTTTTCTTGTTATAATACTTCTGTTTTGTTCATTATTCTTGCTGTCATAAATAAATACCATAGGGAAGAAAGAGGTTTCAGAATGGACATGCTAGGAACACGGCCATTTTGGTTGTTTTTCTCTTCCATTTTCTTTTTCTGTTTAGCACACAGGGTTGCTTTTTAGCTAGTGGACTTATTAGTTAAATCTTTTTTCATCCTGTTAAATTATCTCCTCAAAACGAGGATTAAATAAGAAATTGTCTGTTCATCTTATTTGTAAGCAAGTATGCTGTGGTGTACACTTCTTTGCATGAAAAATGGTACAAGAACATTTTTGGATGCTTTGGCAGCTAGGTGATTGATGAAAACTATGGTCCAGTTGATGAGAACTTGGATCTATGTTCATACTGATGTTTGAGGAAAAATGTCAATAATGCTTCCAAGAGTTATTCCAGATAACAGAGTATGATGGCGAATGGAACTGAAAGTTGCAAATGTTAAGTGGATGGAGAGAAGAGACTTGTTTTTATTATAAAATATCTTTTGCCTGGTCTTTTGTTTTGATTGATGTCTTTTCCCTATCCTTTTAGGGGTAGATGGCACTTAAGGCAATTTCAACTTCGGTTGTCGAGTGAAAGATGTCATGTTTTAGTTGAACGGGTAGAAAAATTTCAGTCATTGAATGTCTTTATTAAATTCATAATTTAATTTGGTATTTATGAATCAATGTTTATTTATATTTAGCGGGCAGTTTGTAAGGAAAATAATCTACTGCGGCCTATCAACCAATACCTACTAATTATTAAAAATTTAGCTCCAGTTATTGATTTTCTCTCTCTGTTTGTTCTCACAGACACACCTATATTAAACACTGAGAATCCATTGGCCATTAGAATTGTCAATGTTTGTTTTTTGAAATAAAAAGTGTAAATATATATTAACTGAGTACCAAACAACTGGGGTACCACCTCTATACAAAAGCTTTACAATGTAGTTAGTGAGTCAATGACATACGCAAAATTTATATCACTAATCATGTCATGTCCTAATAAAAAATTGTCAATATTTGTATGTAGACACACTTAATCTACAATCTTTTTTACCCATGTTAGGGGATGCTTTTCCATCACTATAGGAATTTATTTCTATAAAAAGTTATTCCTTTGCATAAGAAGTTATTTTTCCAAATAGACATTATTTTAAATTCGTTCGAGATCTTATAACTTATAGTTTTCTAATGCATTGATTAGGATAGGGAGGAACTTGCAGGTCATGTTATCACAGGTCCTCAGGAGATTTCCAGCAACCATATGCAACAGAATGGATGTTCTGGAGATTTTCAAACAGAAGCTGACCAGAATACATGTTACATTTGTAAGCTTGATGGAAAACTCTTGTGGGTAACCTTTTCTATGAAACTTCCCTTGTGGGTAATCTTTTGTTCATTGCTTTTGTGTTTTTGCAAGCTCCATTTTGTTGTTGACGAATTGCATGTGCATATGACTATTTATTTTATCAAATATGCTCATTGTAACACATGGAGTGGAGTAAAAGCAGGAACAGAGAGAGTACAGAACATCTGAGGAGCCCCTTTTGAAATTTTCATTATTGGAACCTACGGCTTAGTAGCAGCAGATTAAGGAGAAAACCTAGATTACAAGAAGGCCCCAGTATAAGAAATGCACTAAGGCAAAAGATATATAACCACACTGTTAGGACTCTGCCCTTTGCAAACCCCCCCACTGGGGATCCTAAACACCAAAAATATTAATCCTGTTTGCCAAGATGTTTCAAATATTGAAGAAAGGATATTTTCTTCAGAATTTAAGTATTTCTAGTTTAGTTGTTTGGGTCTTTTTTTAATGTGTTTATGGATGTTTTATATGTTTGTATGCGGGCACTATGGGGAATAACGTCTATCAATTGGTTGTTAAAGTTGATTAAGTCTAGGAAGATGAGATTAGACAATTATTGCAGTTATCATAGGCAGTGTAGCAGTTCAATATTTAGCAGTTTTCACGGGGAGTTTTAGTAGTTACTACATTCTTCGAAGGACAGAAATTATTTCTATTATCTCTGTCAGATAAATCCCTATTTCTAATATATGAAAGACATGGAAGAAAATTATTAAAATATTGGGTACTTATTCACTCAAGATATCATTGACTTCTTTCTTCAGGAGTCATAATTTACGTCCGAAATAGGTAAAAGCAGAAACGTTAAAAAAACACTGT
This sequence comes from Carica papaya, assembly GCF_000150535.2. Next base: position 29,283 of record NW_019014385.1, on the reverse strand, counting down.
AAAGTCTGTGCAGATCTTCATGTTAATCGTCTAATAACTAGGTAACCAGAATTTCAGTGTTTGCTTGGGAAGCAGCTATGGATTCTATTCTCACGGTTGACAACCTTATGAGAAGAGGTTTTATGTTGGCTAACTGGTGTGTTTTATGCAAGCAGAATATGGAATCTTGTAACCATCTTCTTCTTTTGTGCCCAACTTCTTATGAACTATGAATAATGGTATATAATGTAACGACTCGGGAAATCTAAAAGGAAATAGATAATAACTTAAGTGCGGAAACGAAATAAAAAGTTAAAGTTTACATTTTTTACACAATAATTTAAAAGTATTAAACAGCGTTATAGAATTCATTCTTTGAAAGAAACATAAAAAATAAGGAAACAAACACAAAATAGAAAATATCTAGCATCTACTCGCAATTTTCTTGCGGATCAAGCTCTGGAATCTGGTTCTCTTGATCTGAAATTGTTAAATAAAGGATGAGCTATATTAGCGTAGTAAGGATATCACACTCTATCACCAACACAGAAGTAAAGGTTGCTATAAAATCGAAAACCACTAATGGAGCATTAAATTTAGCAAATTCATTTATCAATCATAAAATCATTTCTCGTTCACTTACCATCGTGGAATTTATGAAAACAACCTGTAAGAATAATAATATCATTCAGACCAATATTTCATGTATAATCAGCTATCATAGTACATATTATAAATGCATATCCATTATCAATAAACCAAACAATAACTACCACTCTTTTCACCAGCCTGCTGGTATTCATGGGGGTTCATAGGGATGCCCCTGCTACACGTGAACCCTTTCATTTATCATTCTTAATTATAGGCCATCCTCATACTTCGTCCGGTATGAGCACCAATTTACTAAATCTCAATACCCCGTCCGGCATGAGGGTGAAGCGGGCTGTCTCCATACCCCTTCCGGTATGAGTGTCAAATTATTAAATCTTCATATCCCGTTCGGTATGAGACAACGTTCATGGTAGGGTTCTCTATGTACCCGATCCGTCCACAATCTCTCAAGATATCCAGTAAGACTGCTGTTTCATCTAATCATTTAATTACACAATTCCTGTACTATTTAAATTTTATTTTTTCCGATTCAGCAATAAACACGTAAAATAAACCATACATGCGTTCAAAACCATAAAATAAATAAATAGGATATCATCATGCAGGTAAAATGTAAAAACAATCAACAACAACAATAGATAATTTTCGGTTTCGACTCCATTAGCAATCCGTAATTAATTATGCATGTTTACTAAAATCGCACAAAATACCGTATTATTATTTATTTAAAATTCAGTTCTATGATAGGGAATAGGGTGAGGGACCCTTACTCGATTTGACGCCCGAAAAGGTAAACTGTTTACTGCGCCTACAGGCGGTCACTGGGTTCCCTGAATTTTTTTTTCGGGAACTGAAATGCGCTAATAGTATCTACAAATGTTTCAGATAAACCCAAAATCAGTTCTAGGGCCCACTCGGCCCGATTTTGCATCGATCCTTACGAGAAAACATGTTAAAGGGACTCGATTGATCGAAAAAATACGAAATACCAAAACTCACCGGCGGCGGGGCTCTCCGGTGCGGCAGTTCTTCCGGCTCACATTACGGTTGGGTGTCTTGCTTCGGTCAACCGGTAGAGAAAAAAACGGTGATCATAACAGCGGAAAAATTACGCGAAACAGGAATCGAGAAGGGCTTCATCGGAGGCGTTTTGTGAAATTTTCCACGGCGGCGCCACCGGGCTTTACCGGTGTGTTTTGGCCAATTGGCCAGTCTTTTTGCTCCGATTTGGCCATGGGTGAAGTTAAAATTGAATTTCATGCAAAATGGGAAGTCTTTACCTTTTTTGGCGGTCGGAAAAGGTTCCGGTGTGGCGGCGGTCGACTTCCTGGCGGTTAGGTCGTCTTCTCCGGCGAGAGGTTCTGGCGGTTAGGGTTAGGGTTTGGTGCGAATGAAAGTTATTTATATCCATCCACTTTTGATCTGGGCCATCCATCGCGTTTAATTTAGACCATCCGATTGCAATTAAATAGGGAGTGAATCTGTGTTGTTTATCGCGATCTAATCTGGGCCGTTCATCGCAATTTATTCTGCACCGTCCGATCGTGTTTGAATCTGACTGTTCGATCGCGTTTAGGAGGGAGCGCATCCAGGTCATCTTTGCGGGCGGGAACAGATCTCAGTCGTTTGATTGCGGGTACGCGGATCGCCCCCGTGGCCTCCCACGTCTGCGTCTCTGCCACTTGGCGCGTCCTGATTGGTTAGGGCTGCTAACTGGGCATCTGACATGGCGAAACTTCTCAAAATTGCGTTTTGGCCATTGTTTTCCGATTTTTCTTTCAAAAATAACCGTAGAATCCAAATTTTCACCATTTTTCTCCAAAATTGTTTTCAATTAAATCCTTCATCAATTTTATTTTATATTTTTACTCTAAATTAAAATAAAAATTAAAAGAAAAATTGAAAAATTATTTTATTACATTTAAAATAAAATCCTAAATTACAAAAGAAAATTTTCAGGTCTTACATATAAGCTGTTTGGTGTCTCTTGGGTTATGGCCAGTTCGGTCAAAGGTGAATTGTTAGCTTTGGAAGGACTCACTTCGAGTACAAAATGACATAAGGTTATTATTTTAACAATTCTATGGATTATTTGGAAAGAAAGAAATTGTATGATTTTTTAGGGCAAAAAAACAAAATTTGTTATTATTAAGGATAGATAACTTCATTTTTTTGGTTCCATCATACTTGGTTGCAATTTTAATTCTTTTGATGATCTTGGACACATTGTAGATATACTTACTGATCTGTAAATACTATCTTTTGTACATGGGTTCACTCATTCGGCGCTCTTTTTAATATTACTACTCACTTTTATCTCAGAAAAAAAATAACTAGATCCATCAGTGGGAGACTCTAACAAACTGGTATTGTAGCCAGAAGGTATGGGGTATTATGTTCTATGTTCTAGTTATTCCTCAAAACATACCAGGAAGATCAGGATCAAGACCGCATAAGGATTGATTTACCTGATTCATCTATAAGAGAAATTTGTTTAGATTTTTTTTTTTGAAATAAAAATTTGTTTAGAAATTATTTGTTTTTTAATTTGTGCAAGGGAATATTTTTTTTTAAATTATTCAATTTGATGCTTGTAGTGAAGTGAAATAGTTAACTATCCACCATTATTTGTGTGTTTTAACCTTGAGGTTTGTGCTTTCTAGGATGTGTTCTGGTTTCTTACCATCTATAGTCTATTTCAGGTGTTGTGAAGGAAGAAGATGCAAAAGGAGCTATCATCTTCCTTGTCTAGATCCTCCGATCAAGCATGTCCCTCTAGGAGTTTGGTACTGTTCAAGCTGTGTTCGGAAGAAGATAGAATTTGGTGTACATTCAGTTTCAGAGGGAGTTGAGTTAATTTGTGATACTCGAGAAGTGGAGGTACCAAATTGTGATGGTATGAGCAAAACACTCACAATAACTACTTTTATTTCAAGGGATAATTTTCTTTAGGTTCATAAAGAATTGTGTTTGACATTTGGTATAGATAGTTTTCTGAAGGGGATCCTCAATGTTCTTATAACAAATGACATTTTTTATTTGCTTCAAGGATTGCAGAAGCAGAAGGAATATTTTGTCAAGTACAAAGGTCTTGCTCACATTCACAATCGGTGGCTACCAGAAAGTCAACTGGACGAAGCTCCGTCACTACTTGCAAAGTTTAACCGTAAAAATGAGGTACGTTAGTCCAGCTGAGAGAGTTTCTTTCTTCCTTGGAAGATTATTTGATCAACAAAAATAAGTCAGCATGAGTATGATGGCCGTCTTCTATCTCATAATTCTTCGGCATTATCAATCAGCCCT